>JACEFZ010010426.1:0-105371 GCA_014155875.1 Cepaea nemoralis | reverse complement strand
CCCTTTTTTTTTGTCCTTGAGGAGAGGGTTCTACATTAAATATATCTAGTAAACAACCCCTTTTCATACTATGAGGTGCATTGGGTAGCAGAGGTAGAAAAACACAGAACACTTTTTCTCTCATGCCAGTATGTTTTTGCAATTACGGACTAAGAGAATGATTAAAACCGGACACTCTTGCTACCAGGCATCCTAGATTTTTCTAGCTCTGTATATGGTAGTCATGCCATAATTATAGGTGATCGGCACTCAGTGATTGATATGATCAATATCATGCCAGCTGTCTTTATTTCTCAGTAAATACACTGGTACCAATTTTAGGCTGGGGTGACCTGAAAGCCTAGGTCACTGAAATAAATTGCCACCTCAAAAGGGATTTATATATATATATATATATATATATATATATATCTTCTTCTTCAGCATTCCGAGCCATTCAGGTTCTTTTCTGCAGATACAATCCGTCTCCATTCGTCTCTCTGGTTGACCTTCTCTTGCCAGTCGTTGATTCCAAGTGCTTGTATATATATATAAAGAAGACAATGTATGTAGGGATGTATTTGATGCGTTAAATAACGTTCCATCCGATTGAGATGAAATTTTCTACATGTTTTCTTTTCATTCCTGTGCAGCGAACTGTCATAGTTTGTTAGTGTACAATCAGCTATTTACTTACTAAAATTTAATATTTTAATTTACATTATCATTTATATATAGCGAGGGGATTTAACTTAAGAAAAGTTATTTCAAGGGGCATAACTTTTAATAGCATTGCTATATATTTTATATATAGATTGTTGCATTGTTTTCAAAGGTTTATAAACTCTTTGTCTACAGTTATTTACAGGCATATGCGTTATAATAATAATGATATAATCTTTAAGGCATTTTCAAAGTTTTCATAAAAATAATGCATCTATTTAAATAGTGAAAATTTTCTAACTCATCTTTTTATGTTTAAAGAAGTTATCTACAGTCATGTAGGTGATTAAAAACAGTTTTCGTTAAAAAATAATGGATAGTGTGTGGAAGGACATTCTTAAGTTAAATTTTTTTTGGTTATATGAATTTAAAGAGACGCTCCCCGCCAGGAGCTGGGCGAAGCCGCGCCGGGTCAGATAGATAGACAGACAGATAGTCGGGAACGGGAGCTTATATGACTACTTATATGAATTAAATGAGATGCTCCCCACTAGAGGCTGGGCGAAGCCGGGCCGGGTCAGACAGACAGATAGTTGGGAATGGAATCTTATATGACTACTTATACGAATTAAATGAGATGCTCCCCACCAGGGCCTGGGCGAAGTTGGGCCGGGTCGGACAGATAGACAGACAGACAGATAGTTGGGAACGAGAGCTTATATGACTACTTATATGAATTAAATGAGATGCTTCCCACCAGGGACTGGGTGAAGCCGGGTCAGACAGACAGATAGACAGACAGATAGTCGGGAACGGGAGCTTATATGACTACTTCTATAAATTAAATGAGATGCTCCCCACCAGGAGCTGGGCGAAGCCAGGCCGGGTCAGACAGGCAGACAGACAGATATATATATATTATATATATATATATATATATATATATATATATATATATATATATATATATATATCAGAATCACACATTCTATACATTTTCTGTGGGTTGCTTTTCTGAGTTAGAAATGTTTTTGCTTTAGCAGTGGCCTATGTGGTCTGCTCTTGTCAGTTTCCTACTTCTGAAGGAATTTTAACACACTTGATTTGCACACGCAGAATATCTAATACATTCAGTAAGTCCTTGTCATTGGAGATTAGAGACAGATTTCTTCCATTGATTGATTGATTGATTTAGGAATCAACATCACAGCATTCGGGGCATTCCCATAAGCGCTCCGTCCCCATCCTCAGCAGCCAGCGAAGAGTTCCAACACTAATAGTACCAGTAGCAATCTGATTATATGTCCGTCTCGCCTTTACTCTGAGTGTTGAGCGTCGGCCAGATCCCCTCGTCACTCCTCGCTGTCTCATTCTTGCCAGACCATGGTAATCCATTTGCTCCTCCGAGGTGTGCACGTGCTCCCACAAGGCCGCAACCATGTCTGCCTTGTCACGTATCAATACTCCACCAAGTTCTGCAGAGCCAGCCAATCTGCCCGCCTGTTCATTGTTATGTTTACGGTAATGCGGACCTGCAAATTCAGATGACAAAGACGTATCCGGATTCGTATGGGAGTGGGTGCAATGAAAGAAGTAGCTTACAATCGAAAGGGTCGGCTGCATTGCACCGGGTTTTTTATCCCATATGGCTCAGTTTCTTTCCGCAGCGTGGAAAGCGTCGCACGAACTCCGTAGCTCCAGCGACGACCCTTGGGAGTGTAAAAAAAAATGCACTCTTGAAATGAAGGACGCGGCCCGGAATCGAACATACAACCTTCAATCCATCCTTTCTCCAATAGTCCTCTTCCTCTTTCAACACATGGTCCTGACGTTTTTTCCAGTAACTTTTATCAATATTTAATAGCGCAGACAGACAGAAAGGTAGGTAGGTAGGCAGAAAGGTGGGTGGATGGCTGACTGGGTCGGTCGGCAGGCAGGCAGACAGATAGATAGATAGATAGATGGATGGATGGATGGGCGGGCAGGCGGACAGACAGACAGATAGATAGATAGATATGCAGGCAGATAGATAGATAGATAGATAAGCAGGCAGGCGGGCGGGCGGGCAGGTAGGCAGATAGATGGATGGATGGATGGATGGATCCCCGCCAGAAGCCGGGCCTTGTCAGCTAGTTTATTTATATAATCACGTTTCATGAAAGAACCCCCATTTGGAGACACCTCTGAATCTTCGCGCTGTTTGTTTGAAAACGGAAATCACGTGAAAATTTCAAAAAATGCCCGGACGTCTCTTGGTGAAGCTGTAATACTGTTAAAATCATGGACGTAATCTCTATGTCCTAATTAATATACCGCATATAAACTAACTTTGAAATCTGCTGTTAAATCTCCAGAACAAAAATTTTTTTGTTGGGTGGACATAATGATAAGGTTATATACTAAATCTCATCATTTTCCCTCAGTTGGTTAATGAGATATTGAATTTTATATTGAGGCAACAAAAAAAAACACACACACTATAGTTGCTGGATTTCCACTTCCATGGCCCCTGCTGGCCACTCCCTGCACTCCCGGCTTAATGTGATTATAACTCTGCACAATTCTGACTGCTCCGCTGGCACTCTGACCCACTCCTCTCCATGCCTAATGTTCTCCAAGGGGCACACCTGTCTGATCGTATCCTCTGTCTGAGCCATCCATGATTTCTCTCTTATCAGTCACTGACCCTTAGCTGCGTCCAGTGCCTCATGCAGTGGGTGGTCTGTGTCTGCAGCTACTCTGAGGTATGCCTTCGTCTGCATCACCTCGAGCCTACCAGCAACACTCGGCAGACCAAGGATGTAACGCATACACATAACTGGGGTGTCTCTAGTGCATCCCAGAATGACCCGCATAGCTTCGTTCTGTATGCGCTCTAACTTCACCAGCTGACTCTCTGAGACAGTGAGCAGACCTAATCCACAATCAATTACTGAGAGGATCAAGTGCTGGTATAGTGTGAAAAGCATTCTCTGCTCTGTGTCCATTGCAGCCATAGTTTTAAGTGCACTGAGTCCCTTTTGAGATCTTGTCACAACCGTCTCCACATGGTCCTTGAAGGATAGGCTCCTGTCAAATGTGATCCCCAGATACTTCAGTTTGTTCTCTCTGCTGACATTTCTACCATCTATCGCGAGGCTTGGGACATCCGCTCTCACAATCCTGTTGTCCAGAGAGCACCACAAAACAGCCACCTTTTCCGGGCGGATGGACAGCACTCATTTCAGTGCACCAGTCAATCACTTTGTCTACTGTCGTCTGTAGCTCCTGGGCTGTTTGCTCCCTATCTCTCCCCTGCCTATATGCAAGAATATCATCTGCAAATGTTAGTATTCTTCCAACCCCTCGTGCTTCTAGGTTTGCAATCTTGCTTATATACACATTAAAGAGCAAAGAGATTTCTTCCATGTTACATAGAACCAGTTTTAACATGGCTGGTGAATCAGGCATGATTATTAAATAAGCAAAAACATCCCTAGAAGCTGCAGAAAAGTGGTTTTACAGAAGAAGGCTGAAATTCTTTGGACAACCAAATTGAGTAATCTAAACTTTTTGAAAGAGGCTAAAACACAAGGACAACTTATCACAAACATCGGAAAGAGGCAACATTCATTTTTTTGGCAACATAATGAAAATGTCAAGAACTAGAAAATATTGTCCAACCGGAAAACACCCAAAATGAAACATACAGAAGAAAAACCACCATAAACTACATAGAAGAACAATACCCAAGTAGCTCTTGGACTCATGCGTAAACAGATTCGATCTGCAAAAACTCAATACAAAATGGAAAGGAGTTCTCCTGAATCTAAAACAAAATACAGCAAAGAAAACAAATGGTGGCAGTTGCAATATTCTCAAATAACTTCATAGCAGAGGTCTTGAAAATTGTCACAGAAATGCTGTTGACAGAGAAAAGCAAATGAAACCACATATCTCTCTTCACAGATGCAAAGTCAGTTGTCTCGACACAGAAGAGCAAAAACAATGCAAAACTAGTAGACATAAGAGCAGCACTCATGGACTATATCAGAAATCCAAAAGGGTTGTAATACAAAGGATCCAATGTCAGTATACCTGGAAATAAAGAGGCCAACATATTCACAAAGGAATGTGGAAGACTTCTTCAGCCTCATAATAAACATAACCTATTAGGAGGCCAAGAGGTTTATGTGACGACAAATTCTATGGAGATGTCCACAGTTTCATGTTGATATCTTCTTTCTTTAAATATATTCATGTTGTCTGAAAGTGTTTTAAGAAGTAAATTTTCTTATATACTTATACAATCTATATTGAACTCCACTGACTGAGGTCATTATCTTACCGTAATGTAAAGGGGGTCAACACATAAATTGATCCATGACATCAGAGATCGTAATTTGTGGAGAGGCATGATCACCCATGCCAGCCAACAAGGCACTTGATGAAGATGAATGCTTATGATCATTTAAAATGCATAACTCATTCAAGTTGTTACAGCTCTTAAAAACTGGTAGAATGGAAAGTGCGTTGCAAAATAGGTATTAGCATGATTAACAAATTCACGATTATTTTTGTAAAAATATCAAACATATAAAGTAGCAAAATGGGGTAGAGAAATGATCAAAGCATCCCCACAGAACCACTCATTTTCTTAAATAACTCCTATAATCTTGGATAAATAAGTTATAAATAATCATGTAAGAAGCATGTAAGAGGCTCCAACAACCATGTGATGTGATGTCTTAGATTTGTGGTCAGATACCTAGGGCTGATTTGTGTGTGTGTGGGTGGGGGGAGGGGAGGCACTTAGGAACTTGCCAAATTGGATGTACATTGCAGTGTTTGCAATTTGGCTGAAAACCAAAACCAAAACCAAAACAGCGACACCATCAGAGAGCTGCTGTTTACTGATGATTGCGCTCTATATGCCAATTCAGCCGGTCTCTCTGGCTGTGGGGTTACAGCACTTTCTCTCTGTAATCCCGTTTATCACGCAGAGTCTCGCAGCGGAGCGAGAACTGAGGAGGTTCGACCCCCGCTCGTGACTTGCGGGATACTGAGCCGGCCGCTCAGAAAGCAATGGCAAACTACTGAGCGTAATCTTGCCAAGAGATCAACATACAGCTGAAAGATGCTGGTGTTGACAGCTAAGTCCTGTAAAAAGGATATGCTAAAAAAAAAAAAAAATGCCAACTCAGAGGCAGACATGCAACACAATGTTTCAGCTTTCTCATATGCCTGTGCCAACTTTGGGCTCAATATCAACTTGGAGAAGACTGTAGTTATGTACCAGCCAGCTCCAGGGAATAATCATACCGTGCCGAATATCAAAGTGAATGGTCATAGACTAAGTGTTGTGGACAAATTCACCTATCTTGGCACTGTGTCACAAGCTGCCACAATTGATGACGAAGTGAATGTAAGAATCTCCAAGGTCAGCGCAGCCTTTGGCAGACTGTACAAGAATGTATGGGACAGAACTGGAATAAGCTTGCAAACAAAGCTGAAAGTCTATAAAGCAGTTGTATTATCCACACGCATATGTTTGTGAAACATGGACTGTTTTTTCAGCGCCCCGCAGGAAATTTAAAACCCCTTCCACACAGTCTGCCCCTTTGGAAGCTATTTAATTAAATGCAAGATAAGATCCCGACACGAAGTTCTAGAAAGACGTCCATGCCCGTATCCCCTACTCTCTAAAGAAAAACAGATTGCGGTGGTCACAACCGTTTATGCCGTCACAGGCTCCCTAAACAAATGTTTTTTTTAAACAGCTGCGTTGTGTTTAAAAGCTCCAAAGGGAACCCGAGGAAAGCTTTAAAGACACTGAAAATCTCCCGAAAGCTTTTTGGGAATTTATCTTGACCCTGGGAGACTGCTGCTAAAGACCGAATTTCATGGCGTAAATCTTTACATAAGGGTGCAGTCACTTGTGAAGCAACCAGGACTGCAAGAGCTGTGAAGAAAAGGCTGGACAGAAAACCACTGCAGGAGATCCTCCTCCTGGAACGTCAAGCATTCTTTGCCCACACTGTCAAAGAACATTTCGAGCCAAAATAGGCATTGTCTGCCATCTTAGAACTCATGGCTCCATATTTTCAACCCCACAGGAAGAAATGAATGGTCATCTTCATTCTTGATGGACAAACATTGCAATGTCTATAAACTATTATAAATATTTTGCAATAGTAACCACATATTTTATAACATTTCTGCAATAGTTTTCAAAAGAATTATGAAAAAATTATGTTGGATATGGATGACAAAATGAAATACCAGGTGCCTCATTCAAGTCTCTACATCATTTGTATGCAGAGATGTTCATGTGTTGGTGGATTAATATTATTTCAGAGACCTGCCAAAGACAGATGCAGCTGAAAACATAACTGACAACTTGCAAACTTGTGTGCTAAGCCACTCCCACAATTGTACATGCTTGTCTGGAATCACACGCTGCAGCATGCCAGACTCACTACCATGTGGGCTTTTTGACTGTTTAGAATTTTACTGTAATAGAACTAAAGACTGTCAATATATAAGGCCCAGCCACTTGGGATAAAACCAGTGTGATGAAGTCGATCCTTTAGCCTTTTTTAAAATGTTGCTATCCCTTACAGGACGTCGCAGTCAACACCAGCATTTTTCAGCTGCTGTTGATGTTCTTGGCAAGATTATGCTCAGTAGTTTGCCATTGCTTTCTGAGCGACCGGCTCGCATACCCAAAAGTAATCAATGTGACGTGATCTGCTGCCGAATCTTATACAGCTGTGTTGCTCACGTGGATATACAGGATTACGGAGAAAGTCGTCTTTAGCCTTTGAACCCTTGTAAATAACTAGTGGATGCAAAAAGTGGTCCACATGGTAGAACACTTGATAAGAAGCATGGGATGTCCCAGGAGTCCTTATGCTTGGTGATACCAGGTATCCAATGTTCATGACTGCTATCCCAGCAGCCATCAGTCTCTTGGCACATTGGTTCATCTTAGACTTGGGATCATCTAATCCACAACTGGGAGTAGATTGATGGGTGTCAATATATACAACATGCAGATGGGTTCTGCTCACCAACCTGTGTTGTTCTTCGCTAGCTGCCAATTTTCTCCCCGCTAGGGACTGTATATCCACAGTGCACTATGAGGAAGTATAGTAGAAGTCTTGCATGTGGTTCTGTGACACCAACAGGGGTAGTCTTAATACAGATGATACTCATTTCATCTTACAGCAAGTTGGTGCAAGCAGTGACAAGAGCAAGGTGGTGCACACACGTGTTGCGGCAAGCTGAATGTTTCCACAAAGTTTGTCTGTTGACACTGCACAGCATAGAGAGTACTCAGTGCTGATCATTTACCAGATCATTTTAAAATAGTACGATGATGTTTAGAAAATGACAACCAGCATTAACATGGGGGGGGGGAGTACATTTACAAATTAATATATTGCTAAGAAGTATCAGCATGAATAAAATGCCAAAAAGGGGCAAATTTGTTTTAGAATCCAAATATCTAGTTAAAATTTGATTGAAGAGGAATTAAACTTGTGTAAAGTAATATTATACACACTGTAGCAGTAAATAAAATGGCTATTTTCCATTGCCAAGCTTCTCAAATCCCCGGTAATGAGGATTACGAAAATAAATATTCCATTACACCATTTATTGATTGCTCAAATTCTTGAACAAATTTTAGTGATACAGACTGTTATAAATAATTGGAACGGGTTCTTGTCAGTCTCAATGGAAATGTGTAAGCTGTTAAGAAAATACAGAACCAGAAGTCCATGGTTTTGTCAGATCTTGTCAGTCTCAATGGAAATGTGTAAGCTGTTAAGAAAATACAGAACCAGAAGTCCATGGTTTTGTCAGATCTTGTCAGTCTCAATGGAAATGTGTAAGCTGTTCAGAAAATACAGAACCAGAAGTCCATGGTTTTGTCAGATCTTGTCAGTCTCAATGGAAATGTGTAAGCTGTTAAGAAAATACAGAACCAGAAGTCCATGGTTTTGTCAGATCTTGTCAGTCTCAATGGAAATGTGTAAGCTGTTAAGAAAATACAGAACCAGAAGTCCATGGTTTTGTCAGATCTTGTCAGTCTCAATGGAAATGTGTAAGCTGTTAAGAAAATACAGAACCAGAAGTCCATGGTTTTGTCAGATCTTGTCAGTCTCAATGGAAATGTGTAAGCTGTTAAGAAAATACAGAACCAGAAGTCCATGGTTTTGTCAGATCTTGTCAGTCTCAATGGAAATGTGTAAGCTGTTAAGAAAATACAGAACCAGAAGTCCATGGTTTTGTCAGATCTTGTCAGTCTCAATGGAAATGTGTAAGCTGTTAAGAAAATACAGAACCAGAAGTCCATGGTTTTGTCAGATCTTGTCAGTCTCAGTGGAAATGTGTAAGCTGTTAAGAAAATACAGAACCAGAAGTCCATGGTTTTGTCAATTACCAGACTGTTTGAAATATTACCCTTGTCTTTTATTAATTAGCTATTGTTTTAATATTAGCTATGTGTAGGTAGACACCCATGCAAAGTCAGATAATGGTGCTATTTCATGGGTGCTTTCAAATGCAGACCAAATGTAAACAGAATTCCAACCACAAAACATGTATACAGAACAAAGCAGTCACTTTCAAAGTGATGTTTATTATTTTCTTAAGACTAAGAGTGCACAAGGTGGTGCATAAGCATCTGTGTTGAATCCAGGATTGACAACAGTTAAATCCTTAACAATTTTGAAGAAAAACAATGTTGAATGTTATTGATAAAATGAAATTCAAATACACCATTTCAAGTCTCTATATCAGTGTAGGTACTTTGATAAATATTTAAAAATTTAAAAAAATGATATGATTTTGAGTAGAACTGAGAAAATAAAATGCAGTGACATTTTATTTTTGGCCTCTTACATCAATTCTTAGCTGAGATTTTTTAACATGAAATAATGTAACAACTTTTATGATGATATTCCTCCATGCCACTGTATGTCCATGAAGCATATTTTCTCTTGATCTACCTCTGCCTCTTTTCCCACTGATTTTCAGACATCGCAATGTTTTCTAGTGACTCTATTCTCATCACAAGACCACAGAATGCTGTTTGTCTCTTTCTTATATTTGTATGTAATATTCATTACATAAGAGGTGCAGTCACTTGTGAAGCAATCAGGACTGCAAGAAGTTGTGAAAGAA
This sequence comes from Cepaea nemoralis, assembly GCA_014155875.1. Classification (NCBI taxonomy): domain Eukaryota; kingdom Metazoa; phylum Mollusca; class Gastropoda; order Stylommatophora; family Helicidae; genus Cepaea; species Cepaea nemoralis. Next base: position 95,558 of record JACEFZ010010426.1, on the reverse strand, counting down.
AAGGCTGGACAAAAAACCACTGCAGGAGATCCTCCTCCTGGAACGTCAAGCATTCTTTGCCCACATTGTCAAAGAACATTTTGAGCCAAAATAGGCCTTATCAGCCATCTTAGAACTCCACGGCTCCAAACTTTCAACCCCACTGGATGAAATGAATGGTCATCATCATTCTTGATGGACAAACAACAATGTAATATTCTACTTTTATTAGCTTCTTCCAGGCAATTGTTGTTAGTTATTATGACATTCCAAGGTATTCGCAACATTCGCCTCAGGAAACACATCTCTGTTGCTTCCAAGCTCTTTCTTATTTGTTCATTCACATTCCTTTATTCACTGTCATACAGCTACACAGAAATATAACATTTTGGTATTCTTGCATTCAGTGATAGTGACTTGTGGCATAAGATATTTTTCATTTTCTGAATTGTAGCTTTTACTTGGCATATTGAAGAGATATAGAGGGGGAAAGCTGCTAAACAATCTTGTGATAATAATAAACTTAGCTGTTGCAACACAGGTCATGAGGTGTAGTTCATACTGTGTATTCTGTGTGAGCTCATAATTGTATTGTTGCCCAGCAATATGTTTGCTAGAGAGATTAATATTATGAAATGTGTAAACAAAAGACTTATAGGCTGTTAACTGATTAAATATAAAGATGCATGCAGCAATTAAAATAAATAAAACTTGTTAAACTCATGAAAGCATACATTGTTTTAGTAAGCAGAGCTATTTTGGTCGAGGAGTGTCCTGACTTTACTATATTGTTCCATTTTCTAGGCCTTGACATCTGACATTGGGTGACCCCTTCCCTTACTCATCTTTCCTTACCAGACAGTTTAGAACATTATCTGGTACCCCTCTTCACGAGACTGGGTTGACCTCAGAGCAGTACTGGTTGGAAACAATCCTACCTCTGCAAGGGATTGAACCTACACCACTTTCTTTGCAGGTAGACACACTAAGCATTATGCCACTATGGCTTCAATGTCAGTATAAACTTGAGTCATACTTGATCTTTCCTGTCCTTGTCTTTAGATTGCAGACCCACCCTGTAGCCTATAATCTACTGAACTGTGCACATGCACATCTCTGCACAAATATACATGCATGTATGCACAATCGATACCGTTTATTAATACTGAGAATGATATTTAATACAATATTCTTTGATTCAGGTAAATCAAATTTGATGGATGCAATCAGCTTTGTTATGGGTGAGAAAACATCAAATCTGCGATCTAAACGTCTTGGGGTAAGGATGAAATAATGCAAGATACCATATTCATTGCATTGTGTCAAGTGTATTCATACCTTGGTTCTAGAAAGTTCATTGTAGCAAACCTTTCTATTTATACTTTTTCTGTTCCGAAATGTATTATATGTTATGTATTTTTGGAGTTGCCTGTTTGCTATTATTCTTCTTTTCTTATTTCACATCCCTTCACCCATGAAGCTATGCATGCTCTTTTTTTGTAGCCATATGCTCTGTTTGTAAATTCCAGCTTTGATTATTGTCTCTCTTAAATGGAGATAAGCATCTTGATTAGCATTATTGTACCAGAGAAAGCTGCGGTTGGAAGTCACACTATTTACAGCCTAAATTTTATTGACTAGATCTATTAGCTTTGCATTTGGTTTATATTTTTGAGTGACTTTGGCATCTTCTGCCACATTTCTCACCTCTGTTGTCAGTTTCCTTGAGTTTGTTTCACTTAGATATATTTGGCTGCCCATTATTTAGGAAGTTGTTCACCTGGAGTTGGCCTGACATTGTTGGGCTTCACTTTCATGTCTTGCTTAGTTTCCCATCCCTCTATGGGTGTGTAATTCTTCAGTGTTGTGCTTCTCATGTTGAAACATCCAGACAAGGAGGGTAGCATTTACTATTGGTGATTTCATGCTTGCTTGTGTTCGCTAGCTGTGAACTCCAGCGTGAAGTCCTGTATGCCGGATGAAGACATCCTGTTGTCCAATATCAGTGTGATGCCATACAGGACCTGAGGTTTGCGTGAGTATCCGTTGTCCCATGTCTGGCTTATTGGTGTGCAGACTGGTGGTTCCTCGCCGTGCACTCTCAGACTTCGGAGGAAAGGTGATTTCATAATATCAGAACACTGTTAAGGAGTAGCACTACATTTCAGCATCTCATATTAAGAGCACATGGCGTTAATGCATCCATGTATTCCTTCCCTATAAAATATTATGGCATTACCACATCACGGACCCAAAACTAGGGACTGCTTGGTGGCAAATTAATTATTATTAAGAGGGTTAAAGTGAATCCTTTGTACAGAATTATGCCAGAGCCTGTGAAGACTGCATATATTACTTCTGGGAACATTGTCATTGATTCCGTTTGTTATTATATATTGTTCATCCTTACATGTTCACTTCAATATGCCTTTTATTGTAAGAGGTTTATAGGCTTATATTTCTGTAATAAATTCTGATACACAATTTTGGACAAATAATTACCAATAGTCTTCCTTTAATAAAATGATAGCAATGATTTGAAATATTCTTATATCAAATGTGGATAAAATGTTTTCATATATTCCTGTGTAGGATCTGATACACGGAGCACCGATTGGGAAACCTGCGTCAACCAGAGCTTCTGTGACTGCTGTTTATGTGGAAGAAGACACTGACAGGGAGATTAATTTCCAGAGAATCATCATCAACAACACATCTGAGTACAGGATCGATGGCCATGTTAGTTAAATCTTCTGTTTCTTGTCTTAAATGCGAAATACATTCTCACAATGTTGTGGCTTTTGAGCAAGGCACTTTATATTGCGCTAGCTTATGAAAACTAAACTAAAGCCATTCATTGCAGCACTAGTACATTTACCTGTGTTTCTGGGAAGGTCTTTGAAGGGACCATGGCAATGAAGACCACTTGCTCAAGTAGTTGCATGCAGTATTCATCCTTAGGATGTGTTATTTACTTCTTATCCAGATGAAATTCCTTTTCCCTACCGTGGATTAAAACCAATGGTCCCATTTAACAGTTGCATAGTGCAGAAGCATGGACAGTGAACTGTCAGTTAGAACATCAAATGGAGGTCCTAGAAATGTGGATATACAGAGGCACGGTTGGTTGTGAAACCTCCGGAAGACTGCATTTTAAATCTCCATTCTGATTGGTGTTTGAGTCATCTGAGCCCTGAAATGGATCATTTTTAGCAATACCAATTTAACAAGTCAGTGATATCCTCCAACAACACACTGCGCTATTATTTGTAGTAGATATATGACCCCTGGTCATACTAGCCACTTAAGTAACATTTTCTAAATTGCTTTTTAAGTTTATAATCTGCAGTAGGATACCTCTTGAAAAAACAAATCCAACGGTACCTTATTCAAGTCTGTAGGTCAATTTTAAGCCGAGATATATGTTTGTGTGTAAGTTTATCATTTTATAGGAACACATAGAAAAAACGATTTTGACCTTTTCGCTTTTTGTGACCCTACCTACACACTCACACAACTGTGGATTACACTCATGCCAAGGAAGATTAACACTGTGGCCCGTCTAACTCAAGGACAGATAACTCTGCCAGTTTATATATATATATATATATATATATATATATATATATATATTATATATATATATATATATATATATATATATATATATATATGCTCAGAGATTGAAGGCTAAGACCAAAATTAGGAGGGTACTGATCAGAGAGTTGCTTTTTGCAGATGATGCTGCAGTTACGACCCACTCTGAGGAAGAATTGCAATGTCTACTATCTGCATTCTCCAATGCTTGTTCTGAATTTGGTGTAACAATTAGCAAAAAGAAGACACAGATTATGTCACAAGGTGCACATGGGGTACCATCAATCTTTATTGACGACGCCGAACTAGAGATAGTAGACCATTTACATATCTAGGATCAGTGGTAATAGCAAATTATCCCTAGATCAGGAAATCAACATCCGGATTGGTAAGGCAGCAACAACAATGAACAGGTTAAGAAAAAGAGTCTGGGAGAACAGGAAGCTTACTGCCAAAACAAAAGTCCTTGTCTATCAAGCCTGTGTCCTTAGTACTCTTCTCTATGCAGTGAAACCTGGACAACTTACTCACACCAAGAGAACAATTTAAACAGCTTTCATATGCGGTGTCTGCGAAGAATTCTTGGTATTAAGTGGCAAGACAAAATCACAAATACTGAAGTATTGGAAAGATCAGGTTGTGTGACAGTTTATTCCATGCTCAGTCTTCGTAGACTTAGATGGATAGGACATCCTAGGAGGATGGATGATGGTAGAATACCAAGGATATCTTTTTTGGTGAATTACAGATGGGTAAGAGATCTCAGGGTCGGCCTCTACTACGATACAAAGATGTGTGTAAGCGGGACATGATTGATACAGGCATTGATAATGCACATTGGGAGCAAGTCGCCGCTGAACGTGTTGCATGGAGGGCAAATATCAGAAATGGAATAAAGTCAAGGAGAAAATTATTGCAGAAAAGTCACACACCAAGCGTTTGAGACGTAAGATGGTGGAAATGACCACGTGTTCACATGCACCCACTGTGAACGGACATTTACAGCGCAAATTGGCCTTATCAGTCACACTCGCTACCGCCATAGTTAAAAGTTATTATGCCTTTTTAAAGCACAAACTATCGTCTGTCAAGACGGCAAGGTGCCAATGATATATATATATATATATATATATATATATACACACACACACACACACACATATATACATTTCCACGTCATACTGTGATGACGTCAGACTGCGCGCGGACTGCACATGCAGTCTTGTCAATGCGAGGCTGCCAGCGTAGATAAATGCATTTTGACAAAAGATGTTCCGTTGGAAAGATGAAAAATTATCAATGATCTGGTCCGTGTAGAGTGATGAAAAATTACACATACATATAATAATGGGTGTTGAATGTAAACATGCATTCATTATCATTGTAGTCGCTCTGAATATTCCATAAAAATATTAAATGTTCCTAGCTGGAGTAAAACTGCCATCTCCCGCCATTGAAATACCGCATTACAGCATGCGATCTTCATAATTTCAGTGTGACATTGATTGCCAACTGAAATGGTTGAAAATTACAAAATACACATAAAAATGGATGCTAAATTTAATAATGCATAGCATAACAATGTAGTACGTCTCATAAAATGGTATTTACGGGTTTACTTACCACTTAGAATAGACAGCCTGGTTGTCCAGTATAACAAGGATGCTTGAAGCACCAGAAATGCGCAAGGCAAAATGGGGTGGGAATAACTATATCAAGTAATCGGTGTCTGTTTTAACTCTATGTTGAAATAATCGGGGAATTCAACATCATGAGTACTCTAAACCTCATTAAATCGGAGACACAAAAACAAGAAAACGAAAGTACCGCAAACAAATCTCCGTTAAAGTTCCTGCAACCGAAAACGTAGTGCCTAGGTCATATGGTCTCCAGTAGCACAATGTATATAATACATTTCTTCAACACTCCAAATATGTGGTGAAAATCAAGAGTTGTCAATTATTTGACTGCATTTTGTTTAGAAAATTTGTTCTTTTCTTCCCTTTTCCCTTTTGCCTCAGTGTCAGAATATGAATAGAGCTTTTGACCAAACAGGTGCTTGCTGAGAATGTGCAGTTTATCCATCTTTTGCTAGGATGTCTTTTGTCTATTGTAGTCTTCTTCTTTTGCCTGTTGTAATCTTCTTCTCTTGTTGCCTTGTATCCCCTAATGGAGCAAAACTCCTCAATCAACTAATTCCAAGTCCTCCTATCATTTGCAGCTTCCTCTGTGTCCTCCCATGTTATTCATCTCATCTCAGTCTGCCTAGCTCATGGACATTTTGTGTTAACCTAAAAATGTTGTTACATTTGTCTAGACTGTAACAGCCGTGCAGTATACAGAGGCATTAGAAAGGATTGGCGTTCTTATCAAAGCTAAAAACTTCCTAGTGTTCCAAGGCACCGTTGAGAGCATTGCGATGAAGAATGCCAAGGAAAGAACTGCCATGTTTGAAGACATTTGCAAGTAAGCTGTGTACTTTTTGTTTGTACATTTGACATTTGTGTGTGTGTGCAGTTTTGTTTATTATTGGGTAGTTATAGTAAAACTTTGCATTAGCTCTTTCTCTGATTTCATTGATAAGAGACATGTTTGGCCCATATCAGCGCCGATTTATGATGAAAAGAACTGAATACCCACACTTCATCATATTCTAAGTGAAACATAAAGGACCCTTTCTCACACCTTGAGGTTGATTGGGTCTGTGGTACTAGCCTCATGTTTATAAAGACCAGTGGACACACTGGGTTAAGTGGCTAATATCATGCCGGACATCTTTACTTCCCACATTTCCTGGTACCTGTTTTAGCCTGGGTTGACCTGGGGTTATGGATCAATGTAAAAAAAAAATCCCACCCTTGATGGGGATTGGCTTGGCCACGCGGCATGGTCGAGACGGGAACACAGAGCTGATCCACGACTGGTGGTCAAGTGAAATGGCAGAACATGATCGCCCACGCTTATCGGCATGGCACATGATGAATGGATGGGGATTTGATCACCGGACCAGCAGGCAAGTGTACTAATCCACATTGCTACTGTGGCTCCCTCACACTAGTGTATGTGAAGGCATAAACTTCAAACACTTCACAGCCTCTTGTCAGTTTTCTGATGTGGGACTGGGAGTGCTGGAATGTTTGTGGTTGGACACGTTATTTTGTACAGAAATAAACATAAAATGTGACTAAGAAGCTCTACAAATGAAAGACACATACAGTCAGGTGTTTCAACCAGTCTGTTTTAATAAATATAAACACTTGCTGATATTCATTGACAGAGAAATTGGTCAAAACATTTAGTTTTGTCTTTTGTTTGTTGAGCACCTGTTACATTTATTTGGTTTTGAACTTATTTGGTAGCATTTGCCATCATCTATGGCTGCCATTATAGTAAAACAAGTTTGTGAAGCCTTCATTATAGAAACACCCCTGTGATATTAGCACTGTTTATTTTAGAAAGGAGAAACACTATAATGATGCTCTGCTATTTTTGGAAGAAGCTGTACGGCAGCTAGGATCAGGCTTTATGTTAACATGTTACTTAAACTTCATTCAGTGCAGAATTTGTTACGTAATATTAATTCATGGCTGTTTATTTCAGAATTATTTACAGTTGTTTTCTTTCTGCTTTAAAGGTCTGGTGAAATGAAAGAAGAATATGAAAGAGCCAAAGCTGAAATGTTGAAGGCAGAAGAAGACACTCAGTTCAATCTTAATAAGAAAAAGGGCATTGCAGCAGAGAGGAAGGAGGCACGATTGGAGAAAGAAGAAGCTGAGCGTTACCAGAGACTAACAGAGCAACTGGCAAGTGGTCTTATATACTTATATGGTGTTTGCAGTGTTTTGTTTTGATTGACCACTTGTCATATGTGTATGGGTTGGGGGAGTGATATTGGGGGATGTTGAAAAGAAGTCAGATGTACACTGGCCATAGCAATGCAGAGGTTAAATAGTATTAGGAGACTATGGTATAAAACTACTGAAGGATGGGAAAGCTTCTGGTTCAGATGGTATCACAGCACCAGCTATTTAAGCCAATATGGACACCTTAACTGAACTGCTGCACAAATTATTTAGTCTAGGAGAATATAAGAAATACCAGCAGACTGGAGAGAAAGATATCTGGTGAAGTTGCCTAAGAAAGAGGACCAGCAGGTGTGTGAAAATTATAACGGAAAAATGTTTTTGTGAGTTCCTGGAAAAATATTAAACAGGATTATTCTGGAAAAATAAAGAGATGCCATTGACAGCTATGATATGAACAAGCAGCTTTCCAAGCAAACATACTGTATTCTTTACTTTAGTCATATTATGCATATAATAACAGAGCAAAGTATTGAATTTAATTTTGCTACTTTATATTGGATTTGTGGATTACGAAAAAGCTTTTGATAACATTGATAGGGCATTCCTTTGAAGGTTGACATTATGGGATCTCACAGACAATCATTAACTTAATAAACATATGAAGATATGAAATTAAGAGTCCTTCGTGAGGGAAAACTAAGATGCATTTGAAGTAAACACAGGAGTGCAACAAGAATGCCTTTTACCATCATTATTATTCTTACTGACTGCAGACTGGATTATGAGGAGATCAATACTACCACCAGAAATGAAATTAATTGGACCCAGACAATGCAATGTAGTGATTTGGTCTTCACCGACAAATTGCACTCCTGTCACACAAAATAAAATTATAGAAGACAAGAGAAACCATAAGCACTAGGAAGTCTGTGGAAGTGAAACACAATTGAATCTAATATTAAACTTAGAATATTCAACTCTAAGGTCAAATCTGAACTGCTGTATGGATCAGAAGCATTGAGGATGGCTTTAATATTTACTGATGAACTGCAAATATTAATTTAACTGGTGTTTGCGTAAAATGGGATGAAAGTGGTATGAAAGAATCACTTATGTGAAGCTTATGGGGGGAACTAAACATACTCCAGCGAATCAAGAGGCAAGGAAAAAATGTGAATCCTGGGTAGGGCACACATGGAGGGAACCTGTTAGTAGTATAGCTAGAAAGTCTTGTCTCTGGAACTCACAGGGTAACAGAAATACAGGAAGACCAAAAACACACGGGGAAGAGAATAGAAGACAGAAGAATATGGGAACAACATGGAGGGAGTTGTAGGAGATGGCATCAGATAGTAGGGCTTGACATGAGTTGGTTGAGGGCCTAATGGCATCAGATAGTAGGGCTTGACATGAGTTGGTTGAGGGCCTAAGCTTCGCTGGGGGGATTAAAGGCAGCAGAAGTAGAAGAATTCTAATTAGACTCCTTTGAATCTTTGAGCGTAAGAGCTTGTTCTACAGTTAGCCTCTTAGAAGAGCATGTTTCGTTTACTTCCTGTATGTCTTTTCATCATTAAAATAAACAAAAAAGTTCAAATGTTTCTAAATTCTTTGTCTTCACCATTCGCAGTTACCTTCAGCAAACTGTGTACTTCCTGAACGTATAAATGTATATACTTCTGAGAAAGAAAATGGAAACTTTATTTTAAAATTGGGTATTCATTCATATCTTCTATTCTGCGCTTTGTTTCAACGCTTTTACAAGAACTTTCATGATTAAAGTTACAAGTAATTAAGTTGATACATTTTACATTATGATATATTCTAATGACTGTTCATAAAAAGATGTCTTTACTTTTGTTTGCGAAAGTTGACATTCAGTTGAAATTTATTTTAATTTAAACGTATTGCAAATATTAATGACATTAAGTGGCTGCATGCACAGGCGTGCTTATATTGTCATAGTAGAAACAAATAAATAGAATGTTTTGTTAGAGTAGTGCAACAATAAGTAAAGTACTTGATATCATACAGATAAAATATATTTAATGTTGGACTTCAATGTTGACTACTCGTTCAGAAAGCAATGGCAAACTGTTGGACATACAGTTGCCTAGAAAATCAACCTTGTATTGATCGCTATGTCTTGCAAAGGCCAAGCAAAAAAAAATGTTAAATCTTGTGTCACAGCTGTGGGCAGACCACCTTGTGTTGGTTTTTATAAAATGGTTTGAGTGCCGGTTGTTCAGAAAGCAATGGCAAACTACTGAACGTAAACTTGCCAAGAAATCACAAACATCACAAAAAACTCTGGGGTTGACTGACATCCTGGAAAGGATGCACAACTAATTTGTTTAACATGTATCGTCAGTATTGGAAACAGATGTGTCCAGAAACGGTGTCTTGCTATAAGTCTGTGACGTGATAGCACCGTCACATTTTGTAGGTCTGAATTCCCGGAGAAATAGGATGGCTAACCTTTCATAGGCAATGAGCCCAGGCTGGGAACATTTTGAAGGTCTGAATGCACGGAGAAATAGGTGGCTATCCTTTCACAGGCAATGAGCCCAGGCTAGGAATCCCCGTCCAACCATGCACATGACATCATCAGCCAGGTTCGCTATCAACTCCACTAACGAGGCCAGCGAGTATTTGAAAAGGAGGGTATTAATGTGCATATGAAATGTGTCAGCTCTCATAAGCAACAGTTGGGTGGTGAGTGTCTGGTACCCTGTTGTAAATGTAACGTTTATAATTGCACTGAAACAAACTGACCATATTTATTTGTTTCCAGGTTGAAAAACAGCTTGAACTGGCTCTGTTCAAATTGTTTCACAATGAACGAGAGATTGAAGAAATTGCTGATGAACTATCAAAGAAGAATAGAATCATGGAAAAAGAAAACAAAAGGAGAGAGAAAATCGAGGCTGAGATAAAGGAAAAGAAGAAAGAACAAGGAACTATCAGCAGAGAGCTGGCAAAACTTGATCAGCAAATAAAAGAGTCTGTAAGTATATTTGAAAACAAATGTAATAGCTTCATATTGCAGTTGTAGAGATGTATGTACCAGCAACAAAAGCATTTTTGACCAAATTCATTAGAGAAATTAAATGTAGACCATCAACATTTGTTGGGCTTGATGTGAAAAGAAATAAACTAGAGAACTTGGTGACAACTGGCAAGATTGAGGAGAAAAGAACAAGGGTATGGCAGAGAAGTAAATATCTGGATGGCTTGGCCACATGGCATTGCCGAGATAATAACACAGAACTGAGCCACAACTCCGGTGATCTTGTGAGATGGCAAAACATGACCGCCCATGCTTATCTGCATGGCACATGATGTTGATGATGACCAGACTGAAGTTTAGCCTCCTGTTTGTGCTAACATAGGGACAATTACGTGAAATTCTAACAAAGCAGCTTGATGATATGTACTTCACTGACAACATTACACTCCTGTCACACACACATAATCAAATGCAGGATAAACTAATTACGCTTGAAGAGGTGTCACAACAGATTCATAGAGGTAAGATAAAGAGATGAAAGCAAGCAAACAACAACACGATCTCCCTTGGTGAAACCACACTTCAATTATATATCTATTTAGGAAGCAATGTGGACAAAAATGGGAGAATGGAGATGATAAAATAAGTACAAAAAGCAAGAGGAGCTTTCATGGCACTAGGGCATTTGTGGAAGTTAAAGAAAGTTAACCTTAGCACCAAACTGAGAATGTTTTAACTCCAGTATTAAATCGTACTACTGTATGGGTCAAAAACATGGAGAACAACTAAAACAATTACAAACTACAAACATTCAATAATTGGTGCCTGTGCAGAACAGTGGGAATAAAATGGCTTGACAGAATCACCAATCTTGAGCTCATGGAAAGAACTAAACAAATCCCAGTGAACCGAAGATGTGAAGAAAAGATGCTGGAGCTGGATAGGACGGACACTGAGAAAATCTGAGTATAACTAGATGCTCTCTTGTCTGGAATTCACAAGGCAAGCAAAATAATGGGAGACCTAAAAACACTTGGAGAAGAGAAATACAGACAGATATGAATAATAATTGGAGGATGTGGAGGGAACTAAAGGAGATAGCAAAAGATCCTCTCTTAGTTTAGTCGTACTAGTGTCTGTTTCCCAGGATAGCCCATAAGGTGGTGAAGAATAGACTTGGTCAGTGTAATGTTAGACTGCCACATCACAACTCTTCATCTCTTCACTTACTGTAGGGGAAAGCAAGTTCTACTGATTATATTTTTGTTTTTGTTTCCTTGTTTTTTGCTGATGAATAGCAGATTGGCTGACATTCATACGCACCAGTTGAAATTGTCACTTTCCTCCTAGTCAAAGTCGTGGGCATCTCTTCACCCCACAGGAACCTTATTGATGTGTTTGAGCTGGACTTAATGACAGATCTCACACAAACGAGTTGAGGTGGTGTTTCCATAAGTTCTCTGCCTCATCAGAGTGCTCAACTACTACCAGTTTATTGGTAGGAATTGTCTATGTTGGTGGTGGTTATAAATCTTCAGGAAAACACGGTTGACACTAAGTAACCTCAGTAATTTTAGTTGCTAGTGATTACAGAATGTGGCAAGCAGTAAACATTCAGAATGCCATAACCATCTGACTTCTGCTTTGAGAGACCATGATCTAGTCTTCAGTGGAGAGATATTGATTTGTCGTAATCAGAGTTTGGTTTGATGTTTAATTTTATACTAACTGGACATACATTTGCAGGGGAACTTTTTTATATGAAATGTTTGTGGCTGTCAGTTGTGCTTAAACTTACATTTTCAATTACAGGAAACTGCTTTGAATAAAAAGAGACCACAGTACATTAAAGCAAAGGAGCAAACTTCACATATGACTAAAAAAACTTGATGCTGCAAAGTAAGCACATCTTAATATTGTTTTAAAAACAATTGTCATTTCATTCTGTTTGTAATTTTGTTATAATTGTTGTTTGTCTTTGTTCTCGGACTGTATTCCTGTTAGAATAGGATGGCTTGCAGATTTATTATATCCTTCATGAAAATAACAGTGTTAAAAAAACATAAGGGGATATTAGTTAGTTAGTCGCAGTTCCAACTTCACAGCAACAGGTCATCCTCATTATGCTCCGTTCCTGTACCAGTGAATGTCACACAAAACGCTCCCCACTGCCCAATGTGAAAAGTGGAAAAGACAGGAGTCTCGACAAACAACAGCCCGCACAGATACACTGTGCATAATGCCGCCGCCAGAATGTCAACACACCAGTCCCCCACGAAACACCCAATTCATCTCTGATGGAATCGGCAGTCATTTTCCTATCTGGATGTTTCCTAGATGTTCACCCACACAGTCCACGAAAATACAGTTCATCACCGACGGCAGTGGCAGTCAACCAGAAGCCCAGCAGCCACGCATTTCTGCATACGGCAAAAACCGGTCAACTCTGGGACATAGCCACCTGCCATCGCTCCGAACATGCAGTCACGTTCCACACAAAAAAACTTGGGCAGATTCAAAAGCACTTCACACGAAACCCACAGCTCACAGTGATCAAATACAAAGTTCTTGACCAAAATAGTGTTCGTGAAGAAAATAGAGATACAATGTGGGTGAAGGAACTGAATCTTGTAGGCTGGGTAGGCTGAAGTGATATTGTCAAGGAAAGAAATGTGGGTGAAGGAACTGAATCTTGTAGGCTGGGTAGGCTGAAGTGATATTGTCAAGGATAGAAATGTGGGTGAAGGAACTGAATCTTGTAGGCTGGGTAGGCTGGAGTGATATTGTCAAGGATAGAAATGTGGGGTGAAGGAACTGAATCTTGTAGGCTGGGTAGGCTGAAGTGATATTGTCAAGGATAGAAATGTGGGTGAAGGAACTGAATCTTGTAGGCTGGGTAGGCTGAAGTGATATTGTCAAGGATAGAAATGTGGGTGAAGGAACTGAATCTTGTAGGCTGGGTAGGCTGGAGTGATATTGTCAAGGATAGAAATGTGGGTGAAGGAACTGAATCTTGTAGGCTGGGTAGGCTGAAGTGATATTGTCAAGGATAGAAATGTGGGTGAAGGAACTGAATCTTGTAGGCTGGTAGGCTGAAGTGATATTGTCAAGGATAGAAATGTGGGTGAAGGAACTGAATCTTGTAGGCTGGGTAGGCTGAAGTGATATTGTCAAGGATAGAAATGTGGGTGAAGGAACTGAATCTTGTAGGCTGGGTAGGCTGAAGTGATATTGTCAAGGATAGAAATGTGGGTGAAGGAACTGAATCTTGTAGGCTGGGTAGGCTGGAGTGATATTGTCAAGGAAAGAAATGTGGGTGAAGGAACTGAATCTTGTAGGCTGGGTAGGCTGAAGTGATATTGTCAAGGATAGAAATGTGGGTGAAGGAACTGAATCTTGTAGGCTGGGTAGGCTGAAGTGATATTGTCAAGGATAGAAATGTGGGTGAAGGAACTGAATCTTGTAGGCTGGGTAGGCTGAAGTGATATTGTCAAGGATAGAAATGTGGGTGAAGGAACTGAATCTTGTAGGCTGGGTAGGCTGAAGTGATATTGTCAAGGATAGAAATGTGGGTGAAGGAACTGAATCTTGTAGGCTGGTAGGCTGAAGTGATATTGTCAAGGATAGAAAATGTGGGTGAAGGAACTGAATCTTGTAGGCTGGGTAGGCTGAAGTGATATTGTCAAGGATAGAAATGTGGGTGAAGGAACTGAATCTTGTAGGCTGGGTAGGCTGAAGTGATATTGTCAAGGATAGAAATGTGGGTGAAGGAACTGAATCTTGTAGGCTGGGTAGGCTGAAGTGATATTGTCAAGGAAAGAAATGTGGGTGAAGGAACTGAGTCTTGTAGGCTGGGTAGGCTGAAGTGATATTGTCAAGGATAGAAATGTGGGTGAAGGAACTGAATCTTGTAGGCTGGGTAGGCTGAAGTGATATTGTCAAGGATAGAAATGTGGGTGAAGGAACTGAATCTTGTAGGCTGGGTAGGCTGAAGTGATATTGTCAAGGATAGAAATGTGGGTGAAGGAACTGAATCTTGTAGGCTGGGTAGGCTGAAGTGATATTGTCAAGGATAGAAATGTGGGTGAAGGAACTGAATCTTGTAGGCTGGGTAGGCTGAAGTGATATTGTCAAGGATAGAAATGTGGGTGAAGGAACTGAATCTTGTAGGCTGGGTAGGCTGAAGTGATATTGTCAAGGATAGAAATGTGGGTGAAGGAACTGAATCTTGTAGGCTGGGTAGGCTGAAGTGATATTGTCAAGGATAGAAATGTGGGTGAAGGAACTGAATCTTGTAGGCTGGGTAGGCTGAAGTGATATTGTCAAGGATAGAAATGTGGGTGAAGGAACTGAATCTTGTAGGCTGGGTAGGCTGAAGTGATATTGTCAAGGATAGAAATGTGGGTGAAGGAACTGAATCTTGTAGGCTGGGTAGGCTGAAGTGATATTGTCAAGGATAGAAATGTGGGTGAAGGAACTGAATCTTGTAGGCTGGGTAGGCTGAAGTGATATTGTCAAGGATAGAAATGTGGGTGAAGGAACTGAATCTTGTAGGCTGGGTAGGCTGAAGTGATATTGTCAAGGATAGAAATGTGGGTGAAGGAACTGAATCTTGTAGGCTGGGTAGGCTGAAGTGATATTGTCAAGGATAGAAATGTGGGTGAAGGAACTGAATCTTGTAGGCTGGGTAGGCTGAAGTGATATTGTCAAGGATAGAAATGTGGGTGAAGGAACTGAATCTTGTAGGCTGGGTAGGCTGAAGTGATATTGTCAAGGATAGAAATGTGGGTGAAGGAACTGAATCTTGTAGGCTGGGTAGGCTGAAGTGATATTGTCAAGGATAGAAATGTGGGTGAAGGAACTGAGTCTTGTAGGCTGGGTAGGCTGAAGTGATATTGTCAAGGATAGAAATGTGGGTGAAGGAACTGAATCTTGTAGCTGGGTAGGCTGAAGTGATATTGTCAAGGATAGAAATGTGGGTGAAGGAACTGAATCTTGTAGGCTGGGTAGGCTGAAGTGATATTGTCAAGGATAGAAATGTGGGTGAAGGAACTGAATCTTGTAGGCTGGGTAGGCTGAAGTGATATTGTCAAGGATAGAAATGTGGGTGAAGGAACTGAATCTTGTAGGCTGGGTAGGCTGAAGTGATATTGTCAAGGATAGAAATGTGGGTGAAGGAACTGAATCTTGTAGGCTGGGTAGGCTGAAGTGATATTGTCAAGGATAGAAATGTGGGTGAAGGAACTGAATCTTGTAGGCTGGGTAGGCTGAAGTGATATTGTCAAGGATAGAAATGTGGGTGAAGGAAACTGAATCTTGTAGGCTGGGTAGGCTGAAGTGATATTGTCAAGGATAGAAATGTGGGTGAAGGAACTGAATCTTGTAGGCTGGGTAGGCTGAAGTGATATTGTCAAGGATAGAAATGTGGGTGAAGGAACTGAATCTTGTAGGCTGGGTAGGCTGAAGTGATATTGTCAAGGATAGAAATTGTGGGCGAAGGAACTGAATCTTGTAGCTGGGTAGGCTGAAGTGATATTGTCAAGGATAGAAATGTGGGTGAAGGAACTGAATCTTGTAGGCTGGGTAGGCTGAAGTGATATTGTCAAGGATAGAAATGTGGGTGAAGGAACTGAATCTTGTAGGCTGAAGTGATATTGTCAAGGATAGAAATGTGGGTGAAGGAACTGAATCTTGTAGGCTGGGTAGGCTGAAGTGATATTGTCAAGGATAGAAATGTGGGTGAAGGAACTGAATCTTGTAGGCTGGGTAGGCTGAAGTGATATTGTCAAGGATAGAAATGTGGGTGAAGGAACTGAATCTTGTAGGCTGGGTAGGCTGAAGTGATATTGTCAAGGATAGAAATGTGGTGAAGGAACTGAATCTTGTAGGCTGGGTAGGCTGAAGTGATATTGTCAAGGATAGAAATGTGGGTGAAGGAACTGAATCTTGTAGGCTGGGTAGGCTGAAGTGATATTGTCAAGGATAGAAATGTGGGTGAAGGAACTGAATCTTGTAGGCTGGGTAGGCTGAAGTGATATTGTCAAGGATAGAAATGTGGGTGAAGGAACTGAATCTTGTAGGCTGGGTAGGCTGAAGTGATATTGTCAAGGATAGAAATGTGGGTGAAGGAACTGAATCTTGTAGGCTGGGTAGGCTGAAGTGATATTGTCAAGGATAGAAATGTGGTGAAGGAACTGAATCTTGTAGGCTGGGTAGGCTGAAGTGATATTGTCAAGGATAGAAATGTGGGTGAAGGAACTGAATCTTGTAGCTGAAGTGATATTGTCAAGGATAGAAATGTGGGTGAAGGAACTGAATCTTGTAGGCTGGGTAGGCTGAAGTGATATTGTCAAGGATAGAAATGTGGGTGAAGGAACTGAATCTTGTAGGCTGGGTAGGCTGAAGTGATATTGTCAAGGATAGAAATGTGGGTGAAGGAACTGAATCTTGTAGGCTGGGTAGGCTGAAGTGATATTGTCAAGGATAGAAATGTGGGTGAAGGAACTGAATCTTGTAGGCTGGGTAGGCTGAAGTGATATTGTCAAGGATAGAAATGTGGGTGAAGGAACTGAATCTTGTAGGCTGGGTAGGCTGGAGTGATATTGTCAAGGATAGAAATGTGGGTGAAGGAACTGAATCTTGTAGGCTGGGTAGGCTGAAGTGATATTGTCAAGGATAGAAATGTGGGTGAAGGAACTGAATCTTGTAGGCTGGTAGGCTGAAGTGATATTGTCAAGGATAGAAATGTGGGTGAAGGAACTGAATCTTGTAGGCTGGGTAGGCTGAAGTGATATTGTCAAGGATAGAAATGTGGGTGAAGGAACTGAATCTTGTAGGCTGGGTAGGCTGAAGTGATATTGTCAAGGATAGAAATGTGGGTGAAGGAACTGAATCTTGTAGGCTGGGTAGGCTGAAGTGATATTGTCAAGGATAGAAATGTGGGTGAAGGAACTGAATCTTGTAGGCTGGGTAGGCTGAAGTGATATTGTCAAGGATAGAAATGTGGGTGAAGGAACTGAATCTTGTAGGCTGAAGTGATATTGTCAAGGATAGAAATGTGGGTGAAGGAACTGAATCTTGTAGGCTGAAGTGATATTGTCAAGGATAGAAATGTGGGTGAAGGAACTGAATCTTGTAGGCTGGGTAGGCTGAAGTGATATTGTCAAGGATAGAAATGTGGGTGAAGGAACTGAATCTTGTAGGCTGAAGTGATATTGTCAAGGATAGAAATGTGGGTGAAGGAACTGAATCTTGTAGGCTGAAGTGATATTGTCAAGGATAGAAATGTGGGTGAAGGAACTGAATCTTGTAGGCTGAAGTGATATTGTCAAGGATAGAAATGTGGGTGAAGGAACTGAATCTTGTAGGCTGAAGTGATATTGTCAAGGATAGAAATGTGGGTGAAGGAACTGAATCTTGTAGGCTGAAGTGATATTGTCAAGGATAGAAATGTGGGTGAAGGAACTGAATCTTGTAGGCTGAAGTGATATTGTCAAGGATAGAAATGTGGGTGAAGGAACTGAATCTTGTAGGCTGAAGTGATATTGTCAAGGATAGAAATGTGGGTGAAGGAACTGAATCTTGTAGGCTGAAGTGATATTGTCAAGGATAGAAATGGCAACAGTTTATGCTTGCTGCTAGGTCTGGAGTAACCCTTTACTGGGTAGATGTGTCGGCCTAACGGTGCAAGAACGCAGCTCTGCTGTAAACAGGCACAACGCAATCACGTCCGGGAAAAAAAACTCCGGATGAATGCAGAAGAAGAAGAAGAACCCAGCGAAATCTCCGCTATCACTTGAAGAATCGTCTAAATCCATTTTGAAATACAAAGCATGAAATCCCCAAAATCTATTTTAAAAATCCTGTTCAAATTCAAAGTACACACTTGCAAAATGCTGGCCACGTTGTCAAGCTATTGGCGAAACCTGAAAGTAGACAATCAGAAGTCTCGGAAAGTCGTGAGATCGTAGTTTTTAAAACGCTTGGTATTCACGGGCGTTTTCGGCCGCTCTGCCCGTTCGGGAGTAAAGACACATTTGGCCGCTACGCCCGGTAAAGAGTTACAAGAATATGAAACCTACCATTTCCTGTTAAAATGTTTATATTTGAATTTAATGTTTATCTTTTTAGGAAATCTCTGAAGCAGGCTATCAAGAAACATGAAAACCACAACCAGACTGTAAGTGGAACTTTCCCAATGTGGTTACTTTTGTTAACAGTGGTAAACCACAAATAATGTCCTAGACAGTTTAGTGCAGCATGTCATTTTAGCACTTGATGGGTGCTGTGTCCAGCGTCATGCCAGCTGCCTTTATTTCTCAGAACATTTTCTGGTGCCACATTTAGGCTGGGTCAACCTTGTAGCCAATGTCAGTTACTAAAAAAAATCCCATTTTGAGAAAGCTGTCCTGAAATACAAATTCAAAACTGTTTTTCCTTATGAATTTGAATAATGAAGACACATTGAATAGTTTGCATAATTTATTATCAAGCATATTTCACAGCATCTCGTCAGGAACATACTGGTGCAGAAGATACACAAGTGACACACACAAGTTATGAACGTTAATATTCGCTGAAGTAGTTGCGATTCATATTAAAGCCATTGTTGTGTTACCAATAAGACATGGCATTCAGTTTAAAATTACCACGGTAGACAATTTAAAATACTTTGGCATTTGGATTTTATGTTGCGTGCCATCTGAAGTATGCAAGATGCAGGGCTAATATGCCAAGCAATAGTGCATCTTGACAACAGGAAAGTTGGAGGGAAGGAGGGAGAGACCAAGGGAGACAATGCTGGACATGTTGACATCATGGCATGGCGAAACAAAGATATCAGAAATGATTGGCAGTATATGAGAAAGAAGGCTGTGGAAAGACATAATCACTATTGCCACATGACATGGACTTTAAGATTACAGTGTCCAAGCAATACAGAGATGACCATTAAGTTAAAATGCTTCTGATAAATGGCAATGTTGGGCATTAGATGAAAGCTTTTATGATTTGTTTCTGATATTAAAGTTTGAAAATGTGAGACGTTCATCTTTAAAAGCACGGAAAACCTGCACATTAGATTAAAATGTTTTAGATCTATTCTATTGTTACAACATGAAAATACTGGTCATTAGACTTTAAGTGCATGAAAACACTGCCTGTTAGATTAAAATCTGTTTGACATATGTTCTGTTCATCAGTTGTCAGAAATTCAAGAACAGCTGGATGAGGTCATGCACAAACAGCAAGTGTTTGAAGCTGAGCTGGAGGAGGAATCTCAGTCTCAGGGAAGGTCCCTGCAGCTGGAAGAAAGTCAAGTAGGTTCATTTTGTGTGTGTAAACTTGATACTTCAGCACAGAAATTGACTGTCTGGTATTGTCCTTCAGCTGGCGCTATTCCTATTTACTTGTCTTTTGTCGCTTTTTATTACTGTAGGAGCATGTGGGGTAAGTGAGACACTTGTGTAGATGACACACTGTCAGGCATACCTGTTTCTTGTGTGTGGTTATATTGCCAAATAGCTCAGTTTTATAGATGTTGCCAGTATATAAATAGTCCTCAAAACTGCAGACTAAATTTGTGTCACTAGATACAAAAGACTACAGTTCATCACACTCACCCTACCAACATGTTGCTAACAGTGGCGTAACTGTACACTGATTGCAAGAGATATAGGCAGAATTTAAACATGAATGATGAAGAGCCTCTAAAGATTGTTTAGTGTGACAGAATCAGAAAGCAAGTGAATGAATGCATTGTCAGTAAAGGGTTTTATTGAGAATCAGTGAGTCAAGATGGTTCAGTTATGTCACATGGCTACCCCCTCACAGCATGCTGCAAACAGCATTAACATTTCGGTACAACAGCAACAGAGCAGGTGATGGATTAGCAGAAAGTAGAAGCAGCAATCATCACCTTGCCCATAAAGCTTTTCCTAAAGTGATGCTGAAAGATGTAACAGCAATGGCAGAAGAAAAGAAGAGAAAGGTAGAAGTGGCTTTTGTTTGGTGTCTTAATTTCATGCCACTTCTGGATCTTTGCGCATGGGGTGGAGTTTGTTGACAAAGACATACCTAACACCTGTGGAAGAGACATTTAAGGGTTGGTCTCAAGTGAACGGAAGCAGAAATAAAAGGCATTGGTCTTTTCAGAGGTTCCTCAAAGTATTCAGCCCATCTGTTAATTTCAATTTTAATGTTGGTGAGAACGTTATATCATTACTATTTATGATACATTTACGTGGTTGATTATAATTGTATGTTGTTTTCTTTGTGGTGCTGTAAAGGTGTCTGCGGTTTGCATTTGCTGCCTCTACTTTTGCCTCTCCTGATAGGCCATCTAAATATTGTCTTTGATCTGCTCTTAAGTTTTTGAACTGTTATGAGAATGCATATTACCTTGAAGCAAAGGAAGAATGTGGGTGCATACTAATATATTTTCTGGTCACAGTCTTTTATTGTTTTGGTAAGGAAATCTACATAGTACTGTCCATTAAGTGTGTTGCCACAAGGCAGGTATAATTCATTAGGACATCTCAGGTGTTCTAAGAAAAACAATCAGAATCCCTCATCCTGCAGATTTCAATGTTCTTGGCTCGGAAGTTTCGTTTGCATTCTGGACATTTTGAATTTGAAGTCATCATGGTGATCCCGAGTCTCATCTACTGTCACCAGAGTTGCGACAATGTTTTCTGAATGGTACTTTTTGAGCAACAGTAATTTACCCTCATATGTTTCTGTTCAATTGGGCACACTACTTTTCTCATGTTAAATCTGCTGTGTAAAATTCTATCACTCGTTTATTTCCCTCAGTTTTACTGCACTAGCTATCTCCGCTATTGTCATTAAAAAATCCTAATTAGTAATTTGCTTCACTCTTGCTGCATTCTCATCGTTACGCTCTGAAGATGGTCTCCCTGATCTTGGCATATCAGCATCATTTGAACCACAGAAATAATGAAACACTGGTTAGATCTTCCTGTGTATTTATGTAGGTGTTTTCCCTTGTAACATCAGGAATTTTATCACAACCTCGACCTCTGACTTCTCCATTGTTCTCGTAAAAATCTTGTGAACAGCAGTTAAGTTTAATAGGGTATCTTGCACTGTGTTCTATAGTTGGAGAACCCACTGAAGAAACAGATTCATTACTTCACTAATTAATTGTAAATATAAGCAGTTTTTAGTGTACCTAGTTTCAACTTTCTCCTTCCTAATCAGACTAAAGACTTATGATTTCCCCCTTGTACTTTATATATAAATATAAATACAGGTTTACGTCACTGATTGCTTTGTTTTCACCATACAACATTTGTTAAAAATTGAAGTCCAGGAGATACATTGTGTGTAATAATTAGTGTATCCAACTATTTCAATTTAGGTTCAACAGTACAATAGATTAAAGGAAGAAGCAGGCAGAAGAGCTGCCGAATACATGCAAGAACTAGATGCTATCATTCGGGATCAGAAAATGGACCAAGACAGACTAGATAATTGCCTTAGAGACATCGCAACATATGAAGCCAAACTCAAACAGAAGCAGCATGAGCTGGAAGAGAACAAGAACCGTGTAGCAAAACTGGAAGATTACATCACGTAAATATCATATATCTATTTTCCTTATTATTCCTCCTGCTCCTTCTAGTTGTTACTGGTGCTGTTGCCACCATCATTCCTGTCATCTTTAACACCCAATCATGGTCATCATCAAGTGCCATGCTGAAAGGAGTGGGCGGTCATGGTTCGCCATCTCACACGGTTACCAGAGTCTCGAATCAGGTCTGTGTTCTTGTCCCGACCATGCCTTGCTGCCAAACCATCAAGATATTTATCCCTTTTGTCTTTCTCTTGCTCTCTTCTCATCAAACTTGCAAGTTGTCACATAAATTTTCAAGTCTATTTCTCCTCATTTCTCCATGCAGTATGAGTTAAACACTAAAAACTGTAGTGAATGGTTATTTTGTCAGGGGTCGTAATGGACCTTGAAATCAGGAAATGACAATTGAGAGTTTCAGTGCTGTGAAGAACTCGGGAGAATTAAAACAAAACTAAAAAGGGCAAAATCCTTTAAGTTTGTCCACCATTATGGTAAACCCAAAATGAAATTGCAACCAGAAACGTGTTTCGGCTAATGGGGGATATTTTCATCTGCTGTCATTTATCCAAATGTGCATGGTCATTTCTAGTAAACTATGAGCATGAGTTCAATCGATCATCAATTGTTCTTGGGGGTGTTGAGATGTTCAATTTAATAATACCGAGTATCATACTCCACTGGGAGATGAAAGGCAGCAGCAGTAGACAAAGAAGAAGAATAGTGGTCTAACACTTCACAATTGTACCTATCACAGTTAGGAATTAATTACTAGATTTGAGTATTCAGGATGCAAATTATCTATGGCCATAGAATTGTATAGTTGCACTAGTGACCTGAAAGAAAAACAAATGACATTATTGTGTTAATGTGAACAAGATCTGAACATTGAATAAAGCTGATGGGGTATATCACCCCATCATGGATATCACTCTGACGGTCTTTACTTGTGAGAACATTACCTGGTACCTAGTTTAGGCTGCGTGGACCTGGGAGCCCAGGCTCATGAAACAAATCTCTGCCTCACAGTGAATTAGAAGCGCATGACCTCTGGACTGATAGACAGGTGTGCTGCCACTGTGCCACCACAACTCCCACAGATGGAGGTACAGAGTAGCAATTATTGGCATTAGAGAAGTGTTCTTGCAATCATCATCATCACATGCCATGTCAAGTGGCTTGGTCAATCATGTTCCTCCATAAACATCTGCCCACTGTGTCCATCTTCCTTGCTGCTCTCACAATGCACCCAGCATTTTCTCCAGACATTGGCCATCTGTGGGATTCTTAGCATTCTATAGGGAAACTAATCTCTGCTCTAGCCTCCAATTTCTTTCTGCTCTATTCAGTGTATATGGTTCAGAGGCATACGTCATATGTACAGTAAATAGCATCCTATAACTCATGTAAAAATAGTGTAACCTTAGTTATTGTATATTTGTTTTGTCAGCCATACGTATCCTGAGACCTGAATTATGGCCTTTCCTGATAAGTGATGCAACTTATTCAATGTTTGTTAGGCTTGCAGTTCAGTTTACTCAATATTTGTTTGAGCTGTGGTTCAGTGTACTCAGTGTTTGTTAGATCTATGGTCCAGTTTGGTCCATGAATGTTTGACCTGCAGTTCAGTTTATGCATTGGCACCTTGCCGTCTTGACAGACGATAGTTTGTGCTTTAAAAAGGCATAATAACTTTTACCTATGGCGGTAGCGAATGTGACTGATAAGGCCAATTTGCGCTGCAAATGTCCGTTCACAGTGGGTGCATGTGAACACGTGGTCATTTTCCACCATCATGCATCAGTTTACGCAGTGTTTGTTAAATCTATGGTCCAGTTTGCTCCATGAATGTTTAAGCTGTGGTTCAGCGTACTCAGTGTTTGTTAGATCTTTGGTCCAGTTTGGTCCATGAATGTTTGAGCTATGGTCCAGTGTACTCAGTGTTTGTTAGATCTATGGTCCAGTTTGCTCCATGAATGTTTGACCCATGAATGTTTGACCTGTGGTTCAGTGTACTCAGTGTTTGTTAAATCTATGGTCCAGTTTGGTCCATGAATATTTGAGCTGTGGTTCAGTGTACTCAGTGTTTGTTAGATCTTTGGTCCAGTTTGGTCCATGAATGTTTGAGCTATGGTCCAGTGTACTCAGTGTTTGTTAGATCTATGGTCCAGTTTGCTCCATGAATGTTTGACCCATGAATGTTTGACCTGTGGTTCAGTGTACTCAGTGTTTGTTAAATCTATGGTCCAGTTTGCTCCATGAATGTTTGAGCTGTGGTTCAGTGTACTCAGTGTTTGTTAGATCTATGGTCCAGTTTGGTCCATGAATGTTTGAGCTGTGGTTCAGTGTACTCAGTGTTTGTTAAATCTATGGTCCAGTTTGCTCCATGAATGTTTGAGCTGTGGTTCAGTGTACTCAGTGTTTGTTAGATCTATGGTCCAGTTTGGTCCATGAATGTTTGAGCTGTGGTTCAGTGTACTCAGTGTTTGTTAAATCTATGGTCCAGTTTGGTCTATGAATGTTTGAGCTGTGGTTCAGTGTACTCAGTGTTTGTTAAATATATGGTCCAGTTTGCTCCATGAATGTTTGAGCTGTGGTTCAGTGTACTCAGTGTTTGTTAGATCTATGGTCCAGTTGGGTCCATGAATGTTTGAGCTGTGGTTCAGTGTACTCAGTGTTTGTTAAATCTAGGGTCCAGTTTGGTCTATGAATGTTTGAGCTGTGGTTCAGTGTACTCAGTGTTTGTTAAATCTATGGTCCAGTTTGCTCCATGAATGTTTGAGCTGTGGTTCAGTTTACTCAATGTTTGTTAGATCTATGGTCCAGTTTGCTCCATGAATGTTTGACCCATGAATGTTTGACCTGCAGTTCAGTTCTGTCTTCTTAGATGTATGGTTCAGTTTGCTCCATGAATGTTTGACCTGTGGTTCAATATACTGTCTTTCTTAGATTGTATTCTGGGTTCAGTTTGCCCTCCCATGATATGTTTGACTCTGTCTCAATATACTGTCTTTCTTAGATGTATGGTTCAGTTTGCTCCATGAATGTTAGGCCTGCAGTTCAGCTTGCTCTATGAATGTTAGACCTATTGTTCATAGTTCTTTACGTCTGTGGTCCAGTTTGCTCCATTTGCTAAGCTTGCTACATATTTACTCTAGTACAAGCCGTTCCGCTCTGGAGGATCAGAAGAAAGTGGAGCAGGAGCTAGCGAGGGAAGTGAATGAGTCGACTGTGAGAATAGAAGAGATCAACAGAGAGTTGGAGAATATCATCTCTCAGCTGGGTGAAGCCAAGGTATGACATCTATTTCTATTTGCTGACAGATTAGCTCAATAAAAAGTGGGTTTTCTGTTAATACATGTGATGATTCGACGGTTACGAGAAAACAGAAAGCTTTGCTTATGTGTGTATGTGCTCATGTGCATGCATCACGAGTTGCTGGAGAGTGTGAGCTTGACTGTACACACAAACAAAGGTTGGATATTAGTTTACTGGGGTGAGATTTAATCTTCTCAATGAAGACTTTTATTTAAAAGAGAAAAGAAACACAAATTATTTAAAAAACAAGAAAACCAGGAGTTCAAGCAAGATTCCAGGTACAAAGATCATGCACAATGAAGACACAGCATCCAGAATCAGTCATAGTATGATCAAATTAATTTTGCAGTTTAGCAGTGAACTGATACAAATGTATGATTAACATTTCTGATTTAAAGCTATAGAAACCTGTAATATGGAGAAGGACACTGTTAATAGGGAAAGCTAATCCTCACGCAAAAATCAGTCCGGTACACTGGAAGTAGTAGCACGTGCTTGGGCTATGCTTGAGTTTAAAGCAAGCAAGCGGGAAAAAAACCTGTAATAAGTCTTGCTGGTTATATACAATGTTGAAGTATGTATTTTTGATGCACATATTGGTATGTAATAGTGCATTAATTTTGTGTTGAAGTGTGTGGTTTTTGTTAGTACTGTGAATGTTCATGTGTGAGTTTAAAATACAGCATGCAGAAATGTTAATCTTTTATAATGTAATAATAGACATCCCATGACATTTGATGAATATTGATGTCAATGTTGTTCAGGTGGACAGGCAAGAGTCCTCCCGTGCCACCAGGAAGGCAGAGCTTATTGATACTCTCAAGCGATTGTATCCTGGAGTGGTAAGTCACATATGTGCTTGGAGTTTTAAAACCATTCATTGCTTGTTTATTACATGATTGCTCTCAGTATTAGGCTTGAGAACATGAGGTTTGACAAAGTTGACGGTGCTGTGCAGTATGTTGCTCTGGATATGTTATAAATAAAACTGAAGAATTTGCTTATGTATATTACATATAAAGGTGACAAATTAGTTGTGCAGATATTACATTTACAGCTGAGGAATTTGCTGTTTAGATATTACATATAAAACTGAGGATTTTGCTGTTTGGATATAATTTAAAGTTAAAATTTGCATGCATTTTTCTGTACAGATAGTATAAATAAAGCTGAGGAATGTAGTATGCATGTATTCCAATTAAAGCCCCATATATATATATATATATACACCTCTCTCTCTCTCTCTCTCTCTCTCTCTCTCTCTCTCTCTCTCTCTCTCTCTCTCTCTCTCTCTCTCTCTCTCTCTCTCTCTCTCTCTCTCTCTCTCTCTCTCTCTTTCTCTCTCTGTGTGTTTATCAAAAGTATACGTTCTTTGGACATGTCATGAGATTGGATAAAATAGAATTGTTGTGACAGTAGGAAAGTTGAAGTGGAAGCCTTCTTCTTCTTGCGTACGTTCTTTCTATGTACACTTATAAACAAGTTCTCATGTAAACAGTTTTTTGGAAATGAGACTGGGAAAGACTGATCGAGAGATATGTTATACGGTCTGACATCATGACATGTAGTAACATCTGTTCTGAAAATGAATGATAATGTGAGACAGAAGGCTGTAGACTTGTGACAACCAACAACATAAGGCATGGAGTATAAGAAGATAAGGAAAGAACTACAGTTGTTAAATATACTGGCAGGGGACAACATATTAATTGATTGATAAAACATTGCTATAATATGGTGGTTCTTTGTGTTTCAACCTCACCTTCATGCCTTTAGCAGATTCTGTATGAGGAAATGCTCCACATGTTGACCAATCAGTTGTGACCAACATGGTTGTGTGATGAAAACATTCTGTCTTAATTCATTCTCTGCCTTCAGATCAGATAGTTGCACGAATCCCCCCAGGAATGGTATCTTCTGAAACTCCTGCTGCAGCTGATTGCACCCTCAATATGCAGTTGTTTATGTAGATCTTAGTCAGTAAAGTAAAGGATACTTACACACTTGAAGGTTCATTGGCATACAGTGCTAGACCCTATGTTTATATAGGCAAATTGGCACCATGATGAGAGCAATGTCCTACAAGGGAGCTGCTACTTGAGAGACGGGATATGGTCAGTATCACACCGGCCGCCTTCACTCTCCAAGCCCTTGGTACCCATGATGAGAGCGATGTCCTACAAGGGAGCTGCTACTTGAGAGAGGGGATATGGTCAGTATCACACCGGCCGCCTTCACTCTCCAAGTCCTTGGTACCCATGATGAGAGTGATGTCCTACAAGGGAGCTGCTACTTGAGAGACGGGATATGGTCAGTATCACACCGGCCGCCTTCACTCTCCAAGTCCTTGGTACCCATGATGAGAGCGATGTCCTACAAGGGAGCTGCTACTTGAGAGACGGGATATGGTCAGTATCACACCGGCCGCCTTCACTCCCCAAGACAGTTTCTGGTACCCATTTTATGCTGGATTAATCTGGGAGCCCCGGTCAGTTTTACAAACCTGCCTTGATGTGGTTTCGAACCAATGACCACCATGCCAGCATCTAGCCACTATACCGCGACTCCGGTTTAGATCTGACTGAGTCATATAATTGTTAAAGTACAACTTACCTGGGATATTCACAGTTAAAGTATCTGATATATAGCCATACATTGTTTACAATCTGTTGTCAATCCAGCATGGTCGCCTCATTGATCTGTGTGAACCAAGTCATAAGAAGTACCAGGTTGCAATCACCAAAGTGTTGGGCAAGCATATGGACTCAATTGTTTGCGACACTGAGAAAACTGCCAAAGACTGCATACAGTACATGAAAGAGCAGCGCATTGAACCAGAGACCTTTTTACCACTGGATTACCTAGAAGTGGGGCAGATCAACGAGAAACTGAGGTACTTTAGCAAACAGTTCTATAACACTTCTTATAGTCCTTGCAGTGTGACTTTGGTGATCATGTTTCTCCTTGCCACAGTGTCAGTGTGTCTAATATCTGCTCTGTAGGTCTTGCCCCTGAATTTTCCTGCTGTCATGTATTCCAGTTGACCCCTTCTCGTACATCCAATGAATGTATATTGTCTACTTATTATTACATGAGTAGTCTAACACATGCTAATATAAATGAAAGATCTGTAATATGATGGGTTGGTTAGTTGTGACTCCCTGGAAGACTTCAGTTTTAATTCTGAAGTCTGATGCATTGATGACCAGGTCATCTAAACCCTGAAGAAGACTTGCTTCTGTCGGAGTGAGATTGATGTAGATTTTCTCCTGACCCAGTTCCAATGTGCAATCTGCACTGAGACTGTGTTGCAGACCCCTCCTTCCCCTCTCCAAGCCCAGAACTCAGCGGGTATTTGAGACTAGTGATAGAACTTTACATCTGTGGAGAGGTATGTTCATGTCATCAGATCTCTAGTCAGAGAAGCACATATGACATCTGTGGAGAGGTATGTTCATGTCATCAGATCTCTAGTCAGAGAAGCACATATGACATCTGTGGAGAGGTATGTTCATGTCATCAGATCTCTAGTCAGAGAAGCACATATGACATCTGTGGAGAGTCATATTTATGTCATCAGATCTCTAGTCAGAGAAGCACATATGACATCTGTGGAGAGAGTCATATTTATGTCATCAGGTCTCAAGTTAGAAAAGCACACCTGGACATCTGTGGAGAGAGGCATGTTTATGTCATCAGGTCTCAAGTTAGAAAAGCACATCTGGACATCTGTGGAGAGAGGCATATTAATTTACACAAAAATTTTCCATAAATCCTGGGTCTTAGCTCAGTTTGTTTGCATTATTCTCAGTTTTTTGCTTTACAATTTCCATACATCATATGTACTACTGACATGTGGAAGCTCATACGATTCTGTTTATACTTGAATAAGTGCAAGTAAGTTAGCATAACAACACCTGACTTCTTTGTGTCTTCTCTGTTATGCCTTTCAGCATCAGGTTTGAGAAGAATGAAAGCCAGGAGTAAACAACCAGAAATAATTCAGGAGCCATCCCATTGTTCTCAGAAGCAGCATATGCATATTTTGTTGTTGCAAATAGGGGCTCAGAAAACCATGAATCTAATTTCAAAATTCAAATGCGAGGTATAAATGTCTAGGTGAATGGGCACCCTATGTTTGTCTTGTCATCCTGGAAGCTACTTGCTGCTTTCAACAAGATCCATAGATGACATTGTGCTCATGTCACTTACTGCGTGAAAACCATTAATTGTGGAAAGTACATTCAAAATACTAGTATATTCAGTGATGTGATGTGGATTCTGAGATGATGAATGTTTTTTTTATAATTGTGCTATTTTCTTATTTATGATTCTCATTTTGCACTCTGTGGTTTTTTTGTGCAGAGACATTCGTGACCCTAAAAATGTGAAGCTGGTTATTGATGTTATTCACTATGACCCACCGGTTATCAAGAAGGCCCTGCTGTTTGCCTGTGGCAATGCACTGGTCTGTGAAACTGTGGAGGATGCCAGACGTGTTGCCTTTGGAGGAGTAGAGAGGCAGAGAGTAGGTTCCACAACTTAGTCTAGCCAATATATATATGAATTCATTATAGAGAATAGATCGTTAGTAGAATGTGTTCTCTAATACTAAAATACATAGTGTAGGCAGAGAGTAGGTTTAACAGCATAGTCTAAGTGTTGAGGATATATCAGTTCATTATAGAGAATAGATCGTTAGTAGAATGTGTTCTCTAATACTAAAATACATAGTGTAGGCAGAGAGTAGGTTTAACAGCATAGTCTAAGTGTTGAGGATATATCAGTTCATTATAGAGAATAGATCGTTAATAGAATGTGTTCTCTAATACTAAAATACATAGTGTAGGCAGAGAGTAGGTTTAACAGGCATAGTCTAGTGGTTGAGGATATATCAGTTTCATTATAGAGAATAGATCGTTAGTAGAATGTGGTTCTCTACTACTAAAATACATAGTGTAGGCAGAGAGTAGGTTTAAACAGCATAGTCTAAGTGTTGAGGATATATCAGTTCATTATAGAGAATAGACCGTTAGTTAGAAAGTGTTTCTCTAATACTAAAATACCATAGGTAGGCAGAGAAGTAGGTTTAACCAGGCATAGGGTCTAAGTGGTTGAGGACTAGTATCAGTTTCATTATAGAGAATAGGATCCGTTAGTAGAATGTGTTCTCTAATACTAAAAGACATAGTGTAGGCAGAGAGGAGGTTTAACAGCATAGTCTAAGTGTCTGAGGATATATCAGTTTCATTATAGAGAATAGATTCAGTTAGTAGGAATGTGTTCTCTAATACTAAAATACATAGTGGTAGGCAGAGAGTAGGTTTAACAGCATAGTCTAAGTTGTTGCAGGATATAGCAGTTTCATTATAGCAGAATAGATCATTAGTAGAATGTGTTCTCTAATACTAAAATACATAGTGTAGGCAGAGAGTAGGTTTAACAGCATAGTCTAAGTTGTTGAGGATATATAAGTTCATTATACAGAATAGATCGTTAGTAGAATGTGTTCTCTAATACTAAAATACATAGTGTAGGCAGAGAGTAGGTTTAACAGCATAGTCTAAGTGTTGAGGATATATCAGTTCATTATACAGAATAGATCGTTAGTAGAATGTGTTCTCTAATACTAAAATACATAGTGTAGGCAGAGAGTAGGTTTAACAGCATAGTCTAAGTGTTGAGGATATATCAGTTCATTATTTAAAATGAGCCAATTTTAGGCACCTTTCCTTTATTATAAACAACCACAGTGTAGACAGGCACTAGGTTTCACAAGTGAGTCTAGTCATTGAGGTTATATAAGTTCATTATACAGAATGGGGCAAAAGTAGGATGCTTCTTCTAACAGAAACATACATAATGTTGGCACAGAGTAGGCTTCACAACTTAGCCTAACCATTGAAGTTATATACACATGTATACATTCATTATACAGATGGGAGCGGGTCCATTAGCTAAGTTGATAGTGAACTTTGCTGATAATATTATGAACCTGGTCAAGCACTGGTTCAACACCTGGGCTCAAGCCTTTAAAGTGAAGGAAAGATTGGCCACCTGTTTCTACATGCATTCAGGCCTACACAATGTGATGACACATCCAT
This sequence comes from Cepaea nemoralis, assembly GCA_014155875.1. NCBI lineage: Eukaryota > Metazoa > Mollusca > Gastropoda > Stylommatophora > Helicidae > Cepaea > Cepaea nemoralis. Next base: position 64,154 of record JACEFZ010010426.1, on the reverse strand, counting down.
AGTAGGAAACTCTTTTGGGACAATTAAAAAATATAGAATAGGCCAAAAGTTGGATGCTTTCTTCTAACTCAATCATACATAGTGTTGTATACTTAATTTATACTCTTGTTAAATGTTAAAACAGTAAAAATTTAAATTATTTGATGTTAAAATGGCAACAGTTAATTGAAATGTGTTAGAAAAGTAATGACTAATAGTATCATTTGATGATAAAACAGTAAAGGTTAATAATGGGTTGGTGTTAAAACAGTACAAGTAATTTAAATTGTGTTAAAATGTTAAAGATTAATAGAACTATTTTTGCTAATACAGTAAAAAATAAATACAACAAAACATGAGCAGCTGAAGGCAATAAACACGTGTAATATGTTTTCTCCAGTCTGTGGCTCTTGATGGCACAATATTCAACAAGTCAGGTATCATCTCAGGAGGTGCTAGGTGAGTTCACTGCTGGTGATGTTAGGCTAGTTTGGACTGGGTTAGTTAGTTAGACTGGGTAACATTTGTTCACATCATCCTTATAGTTTGCTTGGATAATATTTGTTCCCATCATACTTATAGTTTGGATAATATTTGTTCCCATCATACTTATAGTTAGTTTGGATAATATTTGTTCCCATCATACTTATAGTTTGGATAACATTTGTTCCCATCATACTTATAGTTTGGATAATATTTGTTCACATCATACTTATAGTTAGACTGGGTAACATTTGTTCACATCATACTTATAGTTTGGATAATATTTGTTCCCATCATACTTATAGTTTGGATAACATTTGTTCCCATCATACTTATATTTTGGATAACATTTGTTCCCATCATACTTATAGTTTGGATAACATTTGTTCCCATCATACTTATATTTTGGATAACATTTATTCACATCATACTTATATTTTGGATAACATTTGTTCCCATCATACTTATAGTTTGGATAACATTTGTTCCCATCATACTTATATTTTGGATAACATTTGTTCCCATCATACTTATAGTTTGGATAACATTTGTTCCCATCATACTTATAGTTTGGATAATATTTGTTCCCATCATACTTATAGTTTGGATAACATTTGTTCCCATCATACTTATATTTTGGATAACATTTGTTCCCATCATACTTATAGTTTGGATAACATTTGTTCCCATCATACTTATATTTTGGATAACATTTGTTCACATCATACTTATATTTTGGATAACATTTGTTCACATCATACTTATATTTTGGATAATATTTGTTCCCATCATACTTATAGTTAGTTTGGATAACATTTCTTCCCATCATACTTATAGTTAGTTTGGATAACATTTGTTCCCAACATACTTATAGTTAGTTTGGATAACATTTGTTCCCATCATACTTATCTTCTTCTTCTTCTTCAGTTTTCCGAGCCATTGAGGTTCTTTGCTGCAAATACATCATACTTATAGTTTGGATAACATTTGTTCCCATCATACTTATATTTTGGATAACATTTGTTCACATCATACTTATATTTTGGATAACATTTGTTCACATCATACTTATATTTTGGATAACATTTGTTCACATCATACTTATAGTTAGTTTGGATAATATTTGTTCCCATCATACTTATTTTTTTTTTTTTTTTTTCCCGCGTTTCCATCCTGTTTCAGGATATTGCGGTCAACACCAGCATCTTTCAGCTGTATGTTGATTCCTAGGCTAGATTACGCTCATCAGTACGCCACGACTTTCTGAGCGACCGGCTCCATACTCTCATAAGTCACTTTTGCGATTCGAACCACTGCTAATTCTCGTCGCGTCACGTGACGAGAGTATTCGGGGTTAGCGGAGAAAGCTGCTAACCCCTCGGCCACGGAGCCGGCCCATCATACTTATAGTTTGGATAATATTTGTTCCCATCATACTTATAGTTAGTTTGGATAATATTTGTTCCCATCATACTTATAGTTTGGATAACATTTGTTCCCATCATACTTATAGTTTGGATAACATTTGTTCCCATCATACTTATAGTTTGGATAATATTTGTTCCCATCATACTTATATTTTGGATAACATTTGTTCACATCATACTTATATTTTGGATAACATTTGTTCACATCATACTTATATTTTGGATAATATTTGTTCCCATCATACTTATAGTTAGTTTGGATAACATTTGTTCCCATCATACTTATAGTTAGTTTGGATAACATTTGTTCCCATCATACTTATTTTCTTCTTCTTCTTCAGCTTTCCGAGCCATTGAGGTTCTTTGCTGCAAATACATCATACTTATAGTTTGGATAACATTTGTTCCCATCATACTTGTATTTTGGATAACATTTGTTCACATCATACTTATATTTTGGATAACATTTGTTCACATCATACTTATATTTTGGATAACATTTGTTCACATCATACTTATAGTTAGTTTGGATAATATTTGTTCACATCATACTTATAGTTTGGATAATATTTGTTCCCATCATACTTATAGTTAGTTTGGATAATATTTGTTCCCATCATACTTATAGTTTGGATAACATTTGTTCCCATCATACTTATAGTTTGGATAATATTTGTTCCCATCATACTTATAGTTTGGATTACATTTGTTCCCATCATACTTATAGTTTGGATAATATTTGTTCACATCATACTCATAGTTTGGATTATATTTGTTCACATCATACTTATAGTTTGGATAATATTTGTTCACATCATACTTATAGTTTGGATAATATTTGTTCACATCATACTTATAGTTTGGATAATATTTGTTCCCATCATACTTATAGTTTGGATAACATTTGTTCCCATCATACTTATAGTTTGGATAATATTTGTTCACATCATACTTATAGTTTGGATAATATTTGTTCACATCATACTTATATTTTGGATAACATTTGTTCCCATCATACTTATAGTTAGTTTGGATAACATTTGTTCCCATCATACTTATTTTCTTCTTCTTCTTCAGCTTTCCGAGCCATTGAGGTTCTTTGCTGCAAATACATCATACTTATAGTTTGGATAACATTTGTTCTCATCATACTTATATTTTGGATAACATTTGTTCACATCATACTTATATTTTTGGATAAACATTTGTTCACATCATACTTATATTTTGGAATACATTTGTTCACATCATACTTATAGTTAGTTTGGATAATATTTGTTCACATCATACTTATAGTTAGTTTGGATAATATTTGTTCCCATCATACTTATAGTTAGTTTGGATAATATTTGTTCCCATCATACTTATAGTTTGGATAACATTTGTTCCCATCATACTTATAGTTTGGATAATATTTGTTCCCATCATACTTATAGTTTGGATAACATTTGTTCCCATCATACTTATAGTTTGGATAATATTTGTTCCCATCATACTCATAGTTTGGATAATATTTGTTCACATCATACTTATAGTTTGGATAATATTTGTTCACATCATACTTATAGTTTGGATAATATTTGTTCACATCATACTTATAGTTTGGATAATATTTGTTCCCATCATACTTATAGTTTGGATAACATTTGTTCCCATCATACTTATAGTTTGGATAATATTTGTTCACATCATACTTATAGTTTGGATAATATTTGTTCACATCATACTTATATTTTGGATAACATTTGTTCCCATCATACTTATAGTCAGTTTGGATAACATTTGTTCCCATCATACTTATTTTCTTCTTCTTCTTCAGCTTTCCGAGCCATTGAGGTTCTTTGCTGCAAATACATCATACTTATAGTTTGGATAACATTTGTTCCCATCATACTTATATCTTGGATAACATTTGTTCACATCATACTTATATTTTGGATAACATTTGTTCACATCATACTTATATTTTGGATAACATTTGTTCACACCATACTTATATTTTGGATAACATTTGTTCACATCATACTTATAGTTGGTTTGGATAATATTTGTTCCCATCATACTTATAGTTTGGATAATATTTGTTCCCATCATACTTATAGTTTGGATAATATTTGTTCCCATCATACTTATAGTTTGGATAACATTTGTTCCCATCATACTTATAGTTTGGATAATATTTGCTCACATCATACTTATAGTTATCTTGAGTAACATTTGTTCACATCATACTTATAGTTGGTTTGGATAATATTTATTCATATCATGCTTATAGTTAATCTGTAACATTTGTTCACATCATACTTATAGTTTGGATATCATTTGTTCCCATCATACTTATAGTTTGGATAATATTTGTTCACATCATACTTATAGTTTGGATATCATTTGTTTCCATCATACTTATAGTTTGGATAATATTAGTTCCCTTCATACTTATAGTTTGGATAATATTTGTTCACATCATACTTATAGTTTGGATAATATTTGTTCACATCATACTTATAGTTTGGATATCATTTGTTCCCATCATACTTATAGTTTGGATAATATTTGTTCCCATCATACTTATAGTTTGGATAATATTTGTTCCCATCATACTTATAGTTTGGATATCATTTGTTCCCATCATACTTATAGTTTGGATAATATTTGTTCCCATCATACTTATAGTTAGTTTGGATAATATTTGTTCCCATCATACTTATAGTTTGGATAATATTTGTTCCCATCATACTTATAGTTTGGATAACATTTGTTCCCATCATACTATAGTTTGGATAATCATTTGTTCCCATCATACTTATAGTTGGAATAATATTTGTTCCCATCATACTTATAGTAGTTTGGATAATATTTGTTCCCATCATACTTATAGTTTGGATAATATTTGTTCACATCATACTTATAGTTTGGATAATATTTGTTCCCATCATACTTATAGTTTGGATAATATTTGTTCCCATCATACTTATAGTTGGATATATTTGTCCCATACTTGTGGTAACATTTGTTCCATCATACTTATAGTTTGGATAATATTTGTTCCCATCATACTTATATTAGTCTGTAACATTTGTTCACATCATACTTATAGTTGGCTTAGATAACATTTGTTCATATCATGTTATAGTTAGTCTGTAACATTTGTTCACATCATGCTTATAGCTTGTGTAACATTTGTTCACATCATGCTTATAGCTTGTGTAACATTTGTTCGCATCATGCTTATAGCTTGTGTAACATTTGTTGCATCATGCTTATAGCTTGTGTAACATTTGTTCACATCATGCTTATAGTTGTGTAACATTTGTTCACATCATGCTTATAGCTTGTGTAACATTTGTTCACATCATGCTTATAGCTTGTGTAACATTTGTTCACATCATGCTTATAGCTTGTGTAACATGTGTTCACATCATACTTGTAGCTTTGTAAACATTTGTTCACATCATGCTTATAGCTTGTGGTAACATTTGTTCACATCATGCTTATAGCGTGTGTAACATTGTTCACATCATGCTTATAGCTTGTGTAACATTTGTTCACATCATGCTTATAGCTTGTGTAACATTTGTTCACATCATGCTTATAGCTTGTGTAACATTTGTTCACATCATGCTTATAGCTTGTGTAACATTTGTTCACATCATGCTTATAGCTTGTGTAACATTTGTTCACATCATGCTTACAGCTTGTGTAACATTTGTTCACATCATGCTTACAGCTTGTGTAACATTTGTTCACATCATGCTTATAGCTTGTGTAACATTTGTTCACATCATGCTTATAGCTTGTGTAACATTTGTTCACATCATGCTTATAGCTTGTGTAACATTTGTTCACATCATGCTTATAGCTTGTGTAACATTTGTTCACGACATGATTATAGTTATTTTTGGTGACATTCATCAAAATGTGTACTTCTGTGATTGATTTAAGTTTACTTAAAGTAAACTTCAAATTATGTTCATATCACCCATTGTCTAGTTTGAGTTCTAACACAAATGGTTGCATTTCTAGTCTTAGAGAAAATCTGTGATACTGCAAATACAAGCATACACAGATAAAACATCCATGAAGACAGCTTATGATAGACATGTCTATTCTAATATAACCAGAAACACTTGTCAAACAGGCTACAATTATTCATATCCTTCTGCTTATTTGACAGTGATCTGAAAGCCAAAGCCAGACGTTGGGATGAGAAGAGCTTGAGCCAGTTAAAGACCAAGAAGGAGAGGCTTATGGAGGAACTCAAAGAACAGCAGAAGAGAAAACGCAAGGAATCTGAACTAAACACCATCAGATCTCAGATTAAGGGTCTGGAAACTCGACTCAAGTACAGTGTCACTGACTTGGAAAATACAGTTAGTATCCTACCTATGTGTCTAAGCATTGTCCTTTTCTGTGTTTGTACAATAGCACATCATGTGAACATTTATGATACAAGGAGGCTTCAAATGAAGTATGTTCATTCAAAACAACATGCCCATGTTATGTAAGTTGGCAGTGTTGTTTCTAAGAGTGTCAAGATTGTCCTGCAGGTGGTATCACACGGGGACATAAAGATGGTTGCCCCACTTGTGACATGTTATGTAAGTTGGCAGTGTTGTTTCTAAGAGTGTCCAGATTGTCCTGCAGGTGGTATCACACGGGGACATAAAGATGGTTGCCCCACTTGTGACATGTTATGTAAGTTGGCAGTGTTGTTTCTAAGAGTGTCCAGATTGTCCTGCAGGTGGTATCACACGGGGACATAAAGATGGTTGCCCCATTGCCCGATTTGTGATACTCACCAAAGAAGAGCAGCTTTCTGTTCTGTTGCTTGACATTTTGTGGCACTGGACCACATCATGAATAATTTAGTGTACTGTACCTTGACTAGTTCCCAGCAGTTCAAGTGTTTCATTTCAGTTCCTTTGAGGTAAGAAATAAGGGCAGGAAATCAAGAGGTAAACATTGATACAGGTGGAGAGATAACATCAAGAGATGGACACACAGCAATCTCATGGAGACAGTACCAGATGGATATAAGGGCTGTATCTTCTCTTGTTTCCATTTGCATCCCCGTTAAAGTAACTGTGTGTTGTGCTTATGTTTTTACACAGTATGTTATGATTTCATTTTCAGCGAAACAGAACCATTCGTCACAATGAGAATCAGATAGCCGAGTGCCAGATGAAAATTGAGAAGGCCCTAGTAAGTTATTTTGGTTTTCATTTGTTTAGGTCATGTTGTGAATTGGGGGTGGGGTCGGGGTACATTTGTTTCTTTTCTTTCCGCCTCACCTCCACAGGTGTTTTAAAGAAAAATATTTCACGTGGCTCAGACGTCAACGTAACCCCATAAATTAATGGCTGACCGTTTTCTATGATAGGCTGATGAAGTGACACAGGTCGAATATGTTTATATATGGAAGCTGCTGTGGCGTAGTGGGAAGTGCATTTGTGTACCCAGACACTGATCCGATTCAGTCTTGAGCGGTGCTATTTTTTTGCCATAACAGCTCTGGCATTGGACCAGCTTCATATATTGTGACAGGATAATGTTCAGTACTTCCTGGGAATTGTCTTGGACAGAAAGATGGTGAGGAATGCAACTGACCATCCCACATCATGCGTGGCATAGAATATGTGGACTAACACATCACACCATAATGGCAGCATCTGTAGCCTTTATATATACACACACACAGACATACATGTTCACACAACACAGTTTTCTCAGCAATGATGTAGTGTTATCTTTTACAGTTATATTGTTCTATAGATCAAGAGGAACTGTTGTTTGTCCATCAAGAATGATGATGACCATTCATTTCATCCAGTGGGGTTGAAAGTATGGAGCCGTGAGTTCTAAGATGGCTGATAAGGTCTATTTTGGCTCGAAATGTTCTTTGACAATGTGGGCAGAGGAACTACATCATGTGTGAACGGACCAGCATGCCTAAAAAGGCTAATATCAGTGGATATTTATAGCTGAGCCACAGACTTGATGAGAGGTCTTGAGTAAGAACAGAATAAAGGAACTACAGCTGGAATCTGAGCTCATCTACCACAAATAATTGAAGACTAAAGATTAGCCTTGAACTGTACACATACTTGAATGTATGTGTATATTAGTAAGACAGAAAAATAAAGGACCCTTATTATATGCCTTAAAGCATATTGAATATAGTGGTGCTAGACCATATGTGTATGAACCAGTGGGCACTTGGGCAGTCATGTGGTCATTACCATGCTGGCCACCATTTCTTCCCAGGACATGACCTGCTGTCCCAGTTTAGGTTAGGTCGGATATGCAAGCTCAGATCCATTTTAAACATTCTGCTCAGTACAAAATTGAAATTATGATCATTGGGTTGGCAGGCAAACATCTAGCCACCACACTCCCACATGCCCCATATATTTGTATAGCATAAGAAGTTTCCAGCTCTTCTTTTTGTCATTCCTAAAGTATAGTAACAGGAACTTCCGTCTGGCTTTCCTCTCATCATCATCAAGTGCATTGCTATGTGTAATCATGCTTCTCCACATCTCATTCTACCAGAACGTGTCAATTCATGTGCTATCTTTCTCTCGTCATAATGCAGGGCTATCCAAAAGTTTGACTCCCAGCATTCCTCTATGTCTTACCAGTTGTTACAATATATTTATGTTTGTCTCTTGTCATAATGTGACAACAAATGTTGTGTGCCTTCTTCTGTTTGTAATATGTTACCAATATGTCTTAATCTCTTTCAACAAATTTATATTATTCATTTTGTCTGTTAATTATATCTTTAACATTTTGTAAAACCACCTGTGTGTATTTTCAAGGAGTTTTCTAGTTTCTTTACCAAGTGTTCAGAAGCCACAGTTATATATTAACATTAGTTCTATGTAGCACACAGGAACTCTTTTATGAACTTCTATTGACACAGATACCTGTGTTTTACCTGGGCCCATAAGGGAAGCAAAGAATAGTAACACTATCTACCATGCAGGTCATAAGAGATGACCAAGGAAGGTTGGCTGAGACTGACAACCTAATCTTGTAGATAACATTAGCTGCAAAATGCCACTGTAGAGGAGATGTTGGCATGAATTGGCTGAGGGCCTGTGCAACACTAGCAGATCAAAAGGAGAGGATGAGGTGAATGACAGGGACTGACTGCACAAGATGTTCAGCTTAAGAATGGCATATTTGCAGATAACATTTATGATGATCATTATTATTGTTAGCTGACAGTGTCTTGCATACATGAAATGTGCCCACTCAACTGTCTCAATAGCCAGACCAGCAGAAATTTGAGAGGAGCATTGATGCACGAGAGGTTGACATCAAGCAGCTGAGGGATGAGATGAACCGTGTAGAAGATGCTGTCTTCAGCGATTTCTGTACTGTTATTGGTGTTCCTAATATCAGGTGAGTTTTCAGTGATTTAATGCTCAGCTGTGAGTACACATACCATTTAACAATAAGCTAACATAAAGTGAAATAAATAATGTCTTGTAATTTATTTCTTTAATGTGTGCTTTTTTGTTGTTTTTCATATTATATTACATTCATGCTTCATATAATATAACTACTGAACGTAAACTTGCCAGGTAATCACAAACAGCCAAACAATGCTGGATTTGACTGTGATGTCCTGTAAAGGATGTGTAACTAACTTTTTGTTTCCATGTGATATATCTAGTAAAATAAGTTTGGGAACTGCTGTAGTGGGGTGGCTGGACACTTGCCTGGTGGTCATGGGTTTCTTCTTCTTCTACATTCATTCAGAGTTTTTTCGGACTTGATTGAGTTGTGCATGTTTACAGTAGAGCTGAGTTCTTGCGCCGTTAGACTGACCATCCGACTTCTATGGGCATTTGTTGACCTGGGTTAACCTTCTTGGGTGGACATGGGTTTGATTCCGCACTTGAATGGACCTGTAAAATTAACCTAGGCTCTCAGGTTGACCCGCCTAAAGTGGGTACTAGGAAGTGTCCTGGGGAGGTAGCCGGCGTGATGGTGATCCCATCAGCCATTGAGTGCCATTGTCTATACAAGTATGGGTCTAGCACCATATGCCCCTTGTACCTTCAGGTGTGAAAGAGGGTCCCTTGTTTGTGTATGTCCTGGCTTGTGTCTCTTCTGCTGGGTTATTCTTGAGATTGAGGGTTAGTCCTGGAAGTGTACATTTAAATAATGATAGACCAAAGCATTTGTTCACACTGTATTCATCATGTGTTCATAAATAGACAAGTGTGACTGTTGATTACACTCATATTTTGTCATGATCGGTAGCATTCTCTAATAAGTCATGGTTACAAGTTGAAAAACAATTGGTTTATAAAAGACTAGGTTAGAGGATGAAGAATATTATGTCCTTCTACCTGCTGTAGTATAGGTAAAGTTTTTGCTACGATTGGAGACAAATGATCCTATGTTGAGAAGTAGGGGTGTGTCACTAATAATGATGTAAAAATGGTTAAAATGGTAGCAGATGTATTGTATTATATATCAAATTAAAGACAATTGCTCAAGGAACATGTTAGTATTGCTACTATTACTATGGGTTAGAAATAAAATTTTAATATTAGCAGATGTTGTTAAAACAAAACGAAGACAGTGGTGACAATTATGTGAAATTTCCATTTGCCAAGGCTGCTGATGATAATCCAATGAAATTTACTGGATAATGATAAATACACTACTTTTCTTCATGAATATCACTAGAACTGCTCCATAACACCAATAAAACACAATTAAAACATCACAAAATGGAAAATGTCAGGAAAACACGAGGCAGGTTTTGACTGTTTTCTATTGAGAAACAATATGCACACTATTTTTTATTTAGTTATATTTATTATTCTTTTAAATTTAATTATTTAAATACTCCTTAAATACTTTGCGATAGGCAAAGCAAACTTAGGGGCACAAGTATAGCCCATTATAACAAGCCTAATTCGACAGTGATGACAAACTTTCACAGTTAGTTTTGTTTTCCATAACGACCAGCCTGCTAAATAATTTATTTTAACTGAATAACAACAACAACCACATGCTATCAGATTAGAATCTTTCACAAAGTCCTTTAAATCAGAATAGCTATAACATTGTTTAAAACTATTATCTAATGTAAATATGCAAGGCCGAAAACCAAGAGCGTTCCCATTTCTAAAATCAGAAAAGTAACCACAACTTAATTAAGAAATCCTGCAAAACATTTAGATATTTTCTTTCTCTCATGGGCTGTTTTCAACTAATAAACCTTCTTCTGGTGTAAAATGTCATTTACAGGGCATTAAAATTAAGGAAGATACGTGAAATGAAACAAATAACGAACTGTCAAGATCTTGTCACTAAAACAGCAGTACGGGCCTCCAGCGCTGAGACCATTTGTCACTGAAACGGCGCAAGGCACTGAATCAGTTAATTTATTCCTCTATTAATGCTCTAAAATGTTATGTAATGACAAGAACTAAATGTACCATTAGATACAACACAGGTGAAGTTAAATGAACCTATGATTTTGAATTCCTGATGAAATCTCCTTTCTGGGTGCAATGTTTGGTTTGTACGTGTCCATAATTTGGTCCCAGTAATGTTTTACAGGGTATGTTGACTGCTTTTGTTTTGATTAATATTATCTTAGGGGTTACAGATGCAGTTCGTGATCCTGCATACCTGCGTTCGAAACACAGCTGCGCACGATTTGGCAGCATACCGCATTGCATTGTTTTTTTTTTTTTAATGGTATGGGTGTCAGTCGTTCAGAAAGCAATTGCAAACTACTGAACGTAAACTTGCCAAGAGATCACAACAGCAAAAAATGTTGGTGTCGACTGCGACGTCCTTTAAAGGACATGCAACTAACTTAACTTTAATATTATCTTAAAGAAAATCATTGTTTAATTCAACAAAAGAAGGGATGTATGACTTCCACAACTTTACAGGAACAGTTAAATCTTGTAGTACAGAAGTTTATTAGAGATCTCCATCTTTTGCAGAGTGAATCTCAGGCAGGTTTAGAAAGTGCTTTTAAAAATACCCCTGAGAATATTTGAACACACAGATAACACCTTTCTAAAGAAGTGGGTCTCCATGTTGAAGTAGTAAGCTGCACACCACACACTCTGAAGGTTCTGAGTTTAATTCCTGATTACATCATTCTGTTCAGGAGTGCACATTTCTCGGAGTTTCCTGGGGGTCACCGCTAGGGTTACAGAGTTTGTGGTTTGTGTGACGCAGACTGCAGGCTGTCTCAGCCAACTGGAATAAAACCTGCAGAAAGAGACCCAGCCAACTGGAATAAAACCTGCAGAAAGAGACCCGGCCAACTGGAATAAAACCTGCAGAAAGAGACCCGGCCAACTGGAATAAAACCTGCAGAAAGAGACCCAGCCAACTGGAATAAAACCTGCAGAAAGAGACCCAGCCAACTGGAATAAAGCCTGCAGAAAGAGACCCAGCCAAATAGAATAAAACCGCTTGCAATGAAGTCATTCCTCTTACCGTGAAACTTTCTAAAGAAGGTCATCATCATCAAGTGCCTTGCCAGCTGTCGTAGGCGTTCATGGCTCTCCACAGATCTCAGTCTTTGGTGTTCTGGATCAACTTAGCTGATGATATTCCTCCATGCCATCGTCTCAATCCACCCAGCATCATTTTCCCTTGGTCGGCCTCTACCTCTCTTCCTCTCAATCTTTCCACTTGTCACGATGTTCTCCAATGCCTCTCTTCTCATCACATGACCAAAGAAAGCTGTTTGTGTCTTTCTTATTGTTGTATATAATGTTTTAGTTTCATTAGCCCCTTTCAGGAAATCGTCGTTAGTTACTTGGCAATCCAAGGAATTTGCAACATTCATCTTAGGAACCACATCTCTGTTGCTTCCAAGTTCTTCCTAATTTATTCATTTACATTCCAAGATTCATTGCCATACAGCAAAACAGATTCTATATAGCACTTCTGCACTCTTTTTCTTACATTCAGTGATAGTGACTTATTGCGTAAGATACTTTTCATTTTCTGAAATGCAGCTTTTGCTTGCCCTATTCTGCTCTTAATCTTTATTGTGCACCTTCCGCCTGATGTTATAAATGCCCCAATGTATTTAAAATTATCCACTTGGTTAAGAATAGTTAGTTAGTTAGTTAGTTAGTCGCAGTTTCAACTTCACAGCAACGGGTCATCCCCATTATGCTCCGTTCCTGTGCCAGTGAATATCACACAAAACGCTCCCCACTACCCAATGTGAAAAGTGGAAAAGACAGGAGTCTCGACAAACAACAGCCTGCACAAATACACTGTGCATAATGCCGCTACCAGAATGTCAACACACCAGTCCCCCACGAAATACCCAGTTCATCTCTAATGGAATTGGCAGTCATTTTCCTATCTGAATGTTTCCTAGATGTTCACCCACACAGTCCACGAAAATACAGTTCATCGCTGATGGCAGTGGCAGTCAACCAGAAGCCCAGCAGCCACGCATTTCTGCATAAGGCAAAAATCGGTCAACTCTGGGACATGGCCACCTGCCATCGCTCCGAACATGCAGTCATGTTCCAAAAAACCTCAGGCAGATTCAAAAGCATTTTATACGACACTCACAGCTCACAGTGTCGCGCCACGCACTCACTCAGTAGCAGGGCAACGGAACCATCAAGCCTCCTTAGTCGCCTCTTACGACATGCGTGGTAGGCTGCAGTGTTGCTATTCTTTGCTTCCCTTATGGGCCCCGGCAACACACGGTTAAGAATTTTCCCTTCTACAATATTTCCATTTCACATTTTGGTGTCACATTTTTCTTTGATATCACCACTATTACAGTTTTCTTGATATTCAAGGAAGGTAGCTAAAGTTAATTCCTAGTATACAAAACCATAGACATACAGAGTGTTAGAGGCTTCCTATTTTTCACTTTAAGAGGGAATGTCACCCAGGATAGAAACAGCATTCAAATGAAAAATAGTGGGTTCAGCATGGCACTCTCAAAGAATGCCAGACTTTATCCACATGTAGACATATTGACTACCTTAACAAAACTTTAGCAACAGACTATGTGGCTTAACTAGGAGCATTCATTCCTTATTCATTCAGTTTCCTTACATGTAGTGTTACAAAAATAAAATATTTGATTGGGTTTTCACTAGATTATCCATACATGAGATAAGAGAAGTTCAGAAATGTTTGTGCTATGATATCATGATGTAGGAGAAAGTATATGCCATGGCATCATGTCACTAGAGAACATATGTGCTATGTTATGCCACAAGAGAAAGTATGTCTTGTGGCATCAAATCACAAGAAAATGTAGGTGCTGTGGCATCAGGTCAAAAGAGAAAGTATATGGCATGGCATCAAGTCCCAAGAGAGAGTTGGTGCTATGGCATCAGGTCACAAGAGAAAGTATATGCTATGGTATCATGTCACAAAAGAAAGTATTTGTCATGACATCAGGCCAGAAGAGAAGTCATCATACTGCAGGAGAAAGTTTATTCCTAAACATCATACCACAAGCAAATAAACCAGCTTCTTAGAATGCTTAAATCAAGTGTTTCATTTGACTTACAGGCATTACGAGGAAAGAGAGCTGAGAGCGCAGCAGGAGAGGGCCAGAAAACGAATGGAGTTTGAAAATCTCAGACACAAACTGGAAAACCAGTTAGAGTGTGAAAAATCTCAAGATACAGACGGTTGGTTTCTGTTTGAAATTGTGAAACTAAGAACAAAATAACATTAATACATCTATATTTACATGTTAAAACAGGAATTGTTACAGATAATTGATCATGTTTTTCTACTGGCGGACTGAAGGCAGATGTGTAGGTTCATGCCAGTATGTAAACTTCATGGGGAGTGAGTCTTCTCTCTTCTACCAGGGATATTTCTCTGATTATGCGTTTCCTTGATTGATTTAATTAAGATTACCTTCATTGCACATATATACCTCTTCCAGTGCTTCAGCTTCCTCTCATAGATCACACCAGGAGAGCCTCAGCTCTGTGCATGAACCCTTTGGCACTGATGAGTATGCAGGTGTGTGTACAACACAATTACACATGCTGTGGTTATACATTTGTGGGGATTTTTTTTCTCATATTGACATGTGGCCTGGGCAGTGATTTATTCGACCTGCTACTTTCAGTTTTCAACATTGCAGAGAATTTTTATGTGCACAACCTACATTTGAGTCTTCCGAGCCTTTTGCCCTTCTGGGCGTGCAATCCACTACCGTAGGAGCAGAGCTGTTTATAGCACACTTATAAAAGTTTGTTGCATTTACTTTACAGGAAGTTGCAATCAACCCCAGTGTTTATTGGCTGTTTACGGCAATGTTAGTTCAGTAGTTTGCCAATGCCTTCTGATATACCATAGAAATAAATGCAAAGCTTTCTGCTATCAAATAACCAGCAGCTGATGTCAAACTTGGACTCAGTATGACGGGGAATCATGAAAATGTGCATCTCTTTATCCCTTAAGCCACAGCACCAGCTGATTATAATTTACTTATGTTGTGTGAAAATCCAAAGTCCACACTATGAAACAAACCAGGCCTGCAAGAATTGGAGGCGGACACTCTTTGAGATACTCCATTTTGATGCCAATGCTGGACAATGAGTAATCAAGTTATGAGTAAGCAGAAGGCAGTAGAGATGTGGTTTATGTGATGAATGCTGAGAATGTCGTGGACAGATAAGGAAATTAATATTTAGGTATTGCGAGCTGCAGATGTTACAAGATCATTCATCATATCCCTAAAGAAAAGACAGTGCTGTCTATAAGGCATATCCAATAAAGAGGTGAAATAAAGAAATGACACTCTTACAGAAGAGATGAATACACGGTGGAGAAAGCCGCAAGGAGTCCAGAGAACTAATTAAATTTCCTTATCCTAGGAAAATCTCCAGGATGACACCTGGAATGTTAAAACTGTGAATTAGGTAAGACAGCACAGGCTGCAGCAGAAATGAAATATTATAACATTAGCATCTTGTGACTGTGTGAAACAAGGTGTGCCAGAACAGGTGAACAGCACCTAAGCACAGATGAAACAGCGCATCACTCAGGCCATGATGGAGTGGTCCTTATCTTATCTAAAGAGACAGAAGAGCATTATTAGAGTGGGAAACAGGGAAAATATATGTGCTAAAATATAGAACAGCTTGTAGGTTATTTAGAGATGTATATTGTTAATGAAAGAAAACATTCATTATTAAGTACTCTGCTTATCTTGTTTAATCATCATCAAAGAAATAACCTTGTTTTCTCATCATCAAAGAAATTGTGAAGAAATGGCAAGAGACAGTTCAGCACAATGAGCAAGAGGTTGAGAAAGTCAAGGATGAAGAAGCCAGGCAGATGCAGGTATGTGTAACTTGGACTATGTCTGCTGCTGGTAAAATACAAGAGGAGCTGAAATTATTCTATATCCCCAATTAGGTGTTTTTGTATTGATGTAGCCATGACCTGATTAGCATGATGTTTCACTTCTACATATAGGGCAGAGTAATTGTGTGGCCCACATTAATGTTTTATAGTGGCAAGTCTTGCTTGTATTGATACCATTATTCTTGACTAAGAGATATCATTTGGATATCTCTGCATTGAAAAATGGTTACAATGAAATGAGTCTTCAAAGTCCACTGAAACAAGCTTCTTCCAGTCCATCTCTTGATGTTGTCTGTCCCCATGTAACATTGTTGTCCTCTTGTATTCTTCTTCTTCTGCGTTCATCTGGAGAGTTTTTTCGGGCAAGATTGTGTTGTGCCTGTTTACAGCAGAGCTGCATTCTTGTGCCGTTAGGCAGACACATCTGACTTCCGGGTTAACCTTCCCGAGGCTCTTGTATTCTACCCCTCCACTTTTCCCTCCAACTCATCCTTTTAACAAAGAGCTTTGATTATTTATGTGGCCGAAGTACTTTAGTTGTCTGATATTGATCTCATTGAGGAATGCTTTCTGTAATCTCAGACTTTATTTTCGCCTTGTGCAATGACGTTTCTCCTATTCATCTGTGTAACCATATTTCAAAATCATCATTTTCATTCTTGCAGAGTTTATTCATCGTCAGTGTTTTTGTGCGTTACGGTAATAAAGAGTAAATGTAATAATCGATCACTCTTGATTTTAATACATGACTTAACTGTTTAGATGTGGGTAGCTGTTTCAAATATATAGGGAATTAACATTAGGTTTCACAGTCTTTGTGTGTGTGAACAGAAATAATGATACATTGAATTTTTAATTGATCACAGATCATTGAGGAAGAAATGCAAAGACAAGAGAAGCTGAAACAGAACAAGTTGACCTACAAGTCACAGGTAGATGACATGGAAGCAGAGATTAATGAAGTACGCAAGCGCCTGACCGTCCAGCAGAAAGAAATAGCCGCAGTGCAGAAGGCTATCAATGCTATGGAAGTGAAACTTGAACAGAAGCGTGCTGACAGGCACAGTTTGTTAAAAAGTTGTAAAGTATGTACAATTGTTTCGCATTGGTTTGATCTTTAGATCTGTGTACACTGAAGTTTAACATGCTCTAAATCAATGGTTCTCAACCGGTGGGAAATTTTTCTCCCCCCACTTGGGGGGGGGGGGGGATTAAAATTATTTCAAGATCGTGTTAATACAAGAACCGATATTGATATTGTTTTTCCCTCCATACTTTACGGTTCTGTACTTCTCGTCCTTCTGAAATTCGTTTTATAACCTCAGTAGACCCGCAAATCATGTTTATGTAAACGTCTAGACTTGTTCTAGTATGTGTTATGAAATTTAGCTTCCATTTTTACGTATACTATGGGGATTTATAGGGCGGAAATATGGGGGAGGTGGGGAGGGAATGACATTCTGTACATATGGTGAAGGTGTGCATGGGCCAAAAAAGGTTGAGAACCACTGCTCTAGGTGATGATAGGGTTGAATGTTTGACTTATGTGTGCCCAAAGTTGTCCACTTGCGTAAGGAATTGTTTATCGGTATATTGTAAATAAAACATTGTAATAATGGCCTATTCTTCTTCTAGTCGCTTTTTATTCCCCCATTGGGACATAGTCCCTCAATCAACTCACCCCAAGCAATCCTATTCTTAGCTACCTCATGCAGCTCCTCCCATGTTCTCCCCAAACCCTTCTATCCTTAGCTACCTCATGCAGCTCCACCCATGTCCTCCCCTCATGATTCATTTCTGGCTCTAATTCTCTTGTTCATGTCTTTTAGGTCTTCTTATATTGCATTTTCCCCAGTGGATTCCAGATAAAGACCTTTCTAGTGACACTATTCTCAGGTGATATTGTTGTATGTCCAATCAGTCGCCAGCACCTTGCTTTAACCTCTATTTGATGGCCTATTAAAACAAAAAAATATAAACATTTCAGTGAAATTTCCGCCATCGTCCTCAAGCATAGATTTTTAGATTCAACATCAGCATCTTTCAGCTGTATATTGATTTCTTGGCAAGATTACTGCTCAGTAGTTTGCCATTGCTTTCTGAGCGACCGGCTCAAATACCCCGTAAGTTACAGACGTGGAGAGAACCACTACCAATTCTATTTTGGTTCATGCAAGATTACCTTATACGGTTAGATCAGACTTTTAGGATCAGCCACTTCATTTCAAGCAAGCATTCATACTATATTACCAATGATTATTTTTTAAAATAACTTATGTTGTGTTACATAGAACATACAGAAGTACAAAGAAAACAAATGTGGCTTCGTCATGACCCTGGCGTGAAGGTGAATCAAGAGTCATTCTTTATTGTGTATTATGCCCTGAGTGTGAAGGCTGAGTTGTTTGGGCATTGTTTTCTGTCAGCAGGCATCATAGCTTTGTTTCACATACAGGAATGAATCAAATCTTTCAGAGAATGTTTCCAGACATTGCCATTGCTAAACAATTTGGCTTATCTGAAGGAAAATATTGATACTTTGTTTTCTTTGCCCTCATTGTTTGAGGACAGGCTGCCCAAAATTAACATTGTTCTCATATTTGATGAAAGGATGAAGAAATCAATTGACTGAAGCAGGTGGATTTTCACAAGTGGTTTTGGGGTGCAAACACAGTTAAAACTCATGACTTTACATGGCTGAGAGGTTTAACACACTGAAACTTTCTCTTTTAACCAGGTGTAGTGGTTCATTCCACACATCGGCCAGTTGAGCTTACATGTTAACTTCTCATCCTTGACTTGGGGATGTAATTTACAAGTATTTCAGAAGTCAAAAGGGCGGCTTTGCCTAATTGTAAGGGACACTGGTAATAGGGAAAGCTAACCCTCGCACATAATCATTCCAGTGTACTCGCTAGCAGTATAACTACTAGTAGTAGATGCATAACCAGCATTACATTTGGGGTATTTATGGCAACTTTCAATAAATGGGTCAAATGTCAAGTGGGCATTTCATGAGAAGGTAAAAAAAAGCTTCTTCATGAAAACTGTGGCACTGAATGTTGGTATCTGGACTACATCAGATCCATGCTGCCTGTTAGTCAGCATGGGCATTCACTGCTGGTGTGGATTGGAGCTCATGCCATAAGCAAACTTGTGTTCAAATTCTGATCAGGTCCAGAAAATGTCATGCATCTGATTGTAACATCAGAACACTCCACATGTAATGAGCTAGCAGCATCACATGTATCACTATCTGCTTTCTCAAGACAAACAGCTGTACTTGACACTTTCTACTATGGGTACTTGTCAAGGCTGTATACACAACAAACATAAGCTTAGTATGTCCTTTAATAGCCTGTTGCTTCTTTGTGTGTATGCATACATGCCTGGGGATGTCTGCGACGAAGGGTCAAACCACCTGCCTCGAGCTGTGAAGGTCCTGGGTTTATTGGGTGTATTTGTGGACTGCATTGTTCAGACCCCAAGTGCAATGTTCAGAGACCCCAAGTGCAATGTTTCCGGAGACCCCGGGTCATCACATCAGCTACGGGATTTGTGCTGCGTGCATTAGTCTTGGCAGGCGGCTTGCTGTTCTGCAGAGAGGCTGAGCCAAATGGGGTAAAACTCGGTACAGTGAAACCAGTTCTCTCGTCTTTAAACTTTGTGGGGGAGGTTGAATCAAGAAGTGCCAAGTGCTGAGAAAAAAAAACCATGATAGCTTGAAAAATGACAGAAAGTAGAAGGAGGGAAGTGGATGGTATTAGAAATGTGTATAATGTATTGTTGATTCAACTTCTAATAAAACAGACGGTCAACATCTTTATGGTTGCAGATGGAGGATGTCAGAGTGCCCATGACTCGAGGTTCCATTGATGACATTTCCCAGGAGGGCGAAGGTGCTGACAGCCAGGAAACACCTCAGGACAGCCAAGGAGCCAAGGCTATATATGAAAGAGAAGCAGCATTGGAGATAGACTATTCCTCACTGAATGAAGAATATAAAGAGGTACAGTGATGCTTTATTCTGTGCAATAAGCAGTAGCGTTGGGCACTGCTAAACATCAGCATTATGTGCCATGCTTGTTGGAGCAGATGGTCATGCTCCTTTACATTACAAATGCCTGTGTTGTTTTTGGGTTCAATTTCAGCCACTGATAAATTCTGTGCCACTCTGTCAACTCATGTAACATTTGTTGTCCATTGTCATTAACACCCTCAGATGTCCTGGTTGTCACATGCTTGTGCAAGTGGTAATTAGTCGTCTTGGCTTTCAATAAGATTCCCAGCATTCTATGCAGAAACCACATCTTAGTGGTCTGTATTTTCTTGGTGTTCATGGTCCTGAATTCACATGTTGTAATGTCATGAGTTGCTGGAGAGGTCCAGTTTTCATCTGTCAGTCTTAGAGTGGGTTGGCAACATAGTCTAACTGACTTCTGTACAGAGGTACTGCTGCATATTGAATTAACAGAGTTAGCTAATGTATAGTTATATGCATTTTGTGGCCCACTTTGATGACCCAAGCACATCAGCTAAGTAACTGGTGTATATTTGTTATGTAGTTGTTTCAGTGTCAGTTTGTTGTTTATTGGCTGTCACTGGCTCTAGCCA
The DNA here is from genome assembly GCA_014155875.1 of Cepaea nemoralis. Lineage (NCBI taxonomy): Eukaryota > Metazoa > Mollusca > Gastropoda > Stylommatophora > Helicidae > Cepaea > Cepaea nemoralis. Next base: position 43,278 of record JACEFZ010010426.1, on the reverse strand, counting down.
CAATGTTCATTCTCTCACTTGTCATTGTGTTCTTGTAAGGCTGACCAATTCTATTTCTTGTTTTTGTTGATTTACTCAGCTTTGTACAAGGTTAAGTCTGGATAGATTGTGGTGGTCAGCCAGTGCACAGATCACTACGAAAGCATACTTGGGGTATATCAGTCATTAATTATTTATGGCATAATTTACAAACATGTATAGATGGGTAAATGTGACCTACTAGCAAAGAGTGCTGCTAGCAAGTTTCATTGCAGAGACAGCATTTGATTGATTGATACTGTTAAATGGTCAACGTCAGAATATCAGGAGCAAATCTGAGATGGGCTTGTTGTTATTTGTTGTCTGTAAACACATCAACATTCACTGCATTGTGGGCAAACACAAGGATGCTCCATTACTGTCTGCAGATGTATCACATAAAGAGGAGGATCTAACAACTCATGGAGATGAGAAACAGAGATGCATGGTATGGGAAGGACATGGAGAGAAGTAGAAACAGAGATGCATGGTATGGGGAAGGACATGGGCTGAGCTGATGCATAGTATGGGGAAGGACATGGGCTGAGCTGATGCATGGTATAGGGAAGGACATGGGATGAACTGCCTGGGATAGCTACAAATACGGGGGCTTGGAGTGAGTAGCTTGAGGGCACATGCCCCAGTGAGGAATAGAGGACAACAGAACAAGAGGAGATGTATCACATGGTATGCAGCTGAATTATTCCTATTGTACATTAGTGGTATACATACCAATGCTGACATTTCATCCATCACCATGTTTGTCACTTCTTGAAAAGTCATGTTGATTCAGTTAAAAGAAACACATTCTCATAGCCGTGGCTGGAGGAGCATCTGTAGTTTGAGGTGTTGCCATCTGCTAAACTGACACAAGTCTAGAACATGTGCGGTTCTATTAGTTACATGCCGTGCTTGCTCATGGCCCTGTCTCCCAGCATTGAGGTGTTTGCCTGTAATATCCACAGTCAAGTGTTTCTGTTCTCTCTCAACTGTGTTGTATGGCAGGTGTGTTACGTGAGGATCTGTTAGTTACATGCAGTGCTTGTCATGGCCCTGTCCCCTAGCATTGAGGTGTATTGTGGATATGGTCAATCAATCAATCATGTGCCATGTCAGAAAGCGTGGGTGGTCATGACTCGCCATTTCACTCAATCACCAGAGTCGTGCATCAGCTCAGTGTTCCTGTCTCGACCATGCCATGTGGCCAAGCCATCCAGGTATTTACTTCTCTGTCTTCCCCTTGGTCTGTTCCCTTCGATCTTGCCAGTTGTCACCAAGTTCTCCAATTTATTTCTTCTCATAACATGTCCAAAAAAATTGTCTAATTCGTCTGTTTCCAATCAATTTACGATTTTCATTTGTCTCCTGTAGTACTTGGTCCTTAAATACTTAAATACTTGTATGTAATATAAGTATTTAAGGATCCTTGCCAATGCAATGGAGTTCGTGCATTGAGCTGAGTTTCTCCAGACTCAGGTTTGAGTTAGGAGGAAAACGGAGCACTTATGGGTTAAACTGTGTGCCTTGATGTTGATCCAACGACTAAACTAAACTAAACTAAACAGTACTTGGTCGTTGGTTTTTCTGTCTGTCCACGGTATTCTTTGCATTCTCCTCAGAAACCACATTTCTACAGCCATCAGATATTTTTCAGCTTGACTGCTCATTGTCCAAGTTTCACATCCATGCAAAAGAACAGGCTCTATGTAGCACCTCAACACTCTTTTTCTCATTTCAATTGACATCTTTTAATTGGTCAGTATGTTTTTCATCTTGCTAAAGACTACTTTCACCACGGCGATTATTGTTCTAATCTCTTCAAGGCATCTCCCGTCAGATGTTATGACTGTTCCAAGATAATTGTACCGATTCACTTGTTGAAAAGTATTCCCATTTACTTTGTATATTACACTGTGGTATTTCGTTTTTCCTAGTGACGACCATAATCTTGTGTCTTTTTACAATTTAACTCTAACCCCAGTTGTTCACTGTGTGCAACAATCGTATCTACTAATTGTTGCAGATCCTGCGCATTGTCTGCAATTAATACTGTATCATCTGCATATCTAATGTTATTGATGTTTCGTCCTCCAATGCTGATTCCATTTATATTCTCTACATTTCTAAAAATGTTGTCACTGTACAGGGAAAAAAGATCTGGAGACATTACACAGATCTGCCATAAACTTGTAGATCTGCAAGCATATCTACCATATTGACATGTCTTACTCTATCGAAAGCCTTTGTGTAGTAATTAAGCATGGATGTATATCTTTGTTTACTTCTATAGAATATTCAATAACTGATCGCAGCATAAACACAGCATTTACTGTACCCTTTCCTTCTACAAACGCACATTGTTCTTCTCCAATTTCAGATTGTATTTTCTTCCTTACTCTTTGCATGATAATTCATAGCAAAATCCTCGTGATGTGACTCATTGTACTAATTATTCTATGTTGATCACATTTCAAGGCTCCTAATTTCTTTGGGATTGCAATAAATATAGAATTACATAATTCAGAAGGTATTTCTCCAGTATCATATAATGTGTTAAGCAGTCTGGACCATCTTGTTTCGCACATCCCTAAAATATTAATTTTCTGCCTTTCCATTTCTTGTCTGATGTTATCTAATGTTTCATCATCGTTTAACGTCCTAACATTCCATGTTGCTAATTTTATTGTCTCTGTCCTTATCTTGCGATGATCTGTCTTTAGGCGAATCATAATGAACTAGGCGCTTTTAAAGAAGGTGGTTTGCCATTGCTTTCCTTCCTGGCAGTGACCGCACTGGTCGGGGACCGTAGCCATTGTCTAGTGAAAGAGATCTTCTGCCTACCGTCGCAAAATTTGAGACCATAACCAACAACTATCTGTTGGCTGCCCTCAAAATTTCATCCATCACCTGCCTTCCGTGGCTTCTTGTGAACACTTCCAATAAACGAATACAAAATAACACCACATAATCCACCGGAAAACACTAAAAACAGTGTCTCCCGAAGAATGAATGCGTCAGGTCGTCGCCATTTTTACCGGAACTGCGCATGGTGCTAGCCCCATATTTGTGTAGACCTTGTAGCAGTCAGTGGGTGATGTCATCACTACCACACTGGATGCCTTTACTTCCCTGAACAAATGCTGGTAGCAGTTTCAGATTGGGGTTGAGATGGGAGCCCGGGCCAATTTAATAACAATCACTGTCTTATGGGGATTCGAAGACATGACCACCTGGCTGGCAGGCAAGGGTCCTAGCTGCTGCACCAGCATGACTCTGCATCTACTTTCTTAGCTGTTTCAGTTAATACATTTCAGTGGGGGACAACACAAACCCTTTGCTCACTAATGTTCTTCTCATCTCTCACTGTTGACCAGGATTTGACTGCATGTAAAATGTGTGTGTTTACCTACAGCTTGATTCAGGTGATGAAGTTAAGTCAGCACAGGAGACCATGTCCAAAGCAGTCTCAGATTTGCAAACTACAATACAAAAGATAAATGCTCCCAACATGAGAGCAATGGAAAAGTAAGTGAGCTTTATAAATATATCGTTGATCGAAAGCTGCTTTCATGTTCTCTGTTCATAATTACTGTCAGAATTGAGCTATCCTACGGTCTGTTGCCCTGTTTGAGTTAAGCAATGTATCCCACATGGCTAAAACTAGCAACAATAGCTATTAAAGAGATCTGTGCAGTTGCTGACTAATAAGGTAAATAAAGGTAGACTTAGCAAGCTAACAGTGCCTTGGTAAATGAGTAGTTTAGAAATGTGTACTTGAAACTACATTCATGGTATAAGTAAGTTCAGGGGGAAAATGTTTGATATCCGCATGTGAATAGAAGCAAGGAGGTAATTATCACTCAGGTGTCAGCTGCTGTCACATTTATGCTTCAGTTATAGAATGCTAGTTACACCAGTGACAGAGCGTGACATCGAGTGGGGAGTTGATTGCTATTTATAGCACTTGGAGTGCTTGGTTATAATGATTGATTTATTCCCCCCTGGGTAACGGATGACAAGAGTTACATTCACTGCACCCAGCAGACAATAGCCAGTTACATTTGGACGGGATAGTGACTAAGTTTGAGAACTGTGACTGTTCCTACTTCTTTGTAATTTAATATACACTTAGTCACACAGAATCACAGCACTTGTAAACGTTAACAGGTAACATATAAAACTAACAAATTCAGTGAAGTTTTACATATTAGAAAGAAATAAGAAATTTAATAAGTAAATAGCGTCTGTAATGAAATTCTTCTTTTAGTTCATAAAACATACTTTTCAAAAGCTTCCTAGTTGTCATTATAACTATTTGTCAAAACGCTTCTATTTGTCGATATAACCATTTTTCAGTAAGTTCCTATTTATCGACCTGCTTAGGGACAAGCACAACAACAAGGACAACGAAATTGACCGAACGTCTCCACGGCAGGGGAAAGACGCTCAGAGTCATGACCCGGACGGGCCCACCCCATGAGAGTGTTAAGGATATAATGGGTCGAAACATTCGGGGAAGGGGGTAAACTTCTGATTATCAGAAGCCCCCTGCCATGTTTGCTTCTCGGCGGAGTGTTTACCACCGATATAACCAGTTTTCAAAGCCTTCTATTTGTCTATATAACCATTGTTCAAAAGCCTCCTATTTGTAGATGTAACCATTTTTCAAACAGCTCTTATTTGTCAATATAATCCATTTTTCCAAAAGCTCCTACTTGTCCTGTAATCATTTTTCAAAAAGCTCCTATTTGTCAATATAACCATTTTTCAACAGGCTTCTATTTGTCAATATAACCACTTTTCAAAAGCTGCCTATGTGTCATCATTAAAAAAAAAAAAATTTAAAAGCTACTATTTGTTGATAAAAAGAGGAGTACAGCAGGGATGCGTGTTGTCCCTTAAGCCTCTTCAGCCTATACATAGAAAAATTTTTTAAACAAGTTGAAAAATGCCTGGACTTAACATCAGTGGAAGAATCATAAACAATCTTAGATACTGCTGACGATACCGTGTTACTAGCAGAAAGCGAACAAGAGTTACAAAACCTAGTGGAAGAAGTAAACAGGCATAATGCAGAATGTGGCTTAGATATTAACATCCTAAAAACGAAAACTGTGATAATTAGCAATGGAAAGTAAAGGTCATCAATGAAGATCACAGTTTCTTCTATCTTGGACATATAATAACAGAAGATGGCAGAAGTGAAATAGAAATCAAAAAGAGAATAGGAATGGTAAACAATGCTTTCAACAGTGTGAAATCAGTATTAACACCTAGAGCAATTAACAACATATTAAAAATGAGAATTGTCAAATGTTAGTATATTCAACACTATTGTATGGCACACAAGCAAGCTTGAACAAGCTACTAAAAAGTCAAATAGATGCCCTGGAAATGTGGATATACAGAAGAATATGTCGTATTTCATGGAGATAGAAACAATCAAATACACAGGTTCTGGAAAAACTGGGAATGAAAAGAAAGTTGAAAGAAATAAAAAAAGAGGCAAGTGAAATATTTCAGCCATTTTAAAAGATAAACATTCTTGTGAAAACCATACTGGAGGACAAGGTTGAGGGCAAGCGAGCAAGAAGTAGACAACGATACAAGTGGGAAGATAACATCAAGAGATGGACGAACATCAGTCGGACAGAATTTACAGTCAAGGCGAGAGACAGTGTTGGAGATCCATTGAGCCAACCTTCATTGTGGAGATGGCACCTGATTGATTTGTTGATATAACCACTTTTCTAAAGCTTCAATTCTGTCTTTACAATATTTATTGTCCATGGTTTCTATCTTCAAACCACCCAAATAGTGTGGATGTTCTGTGATTGTTGAAGGTTTTACTGACATTTTCTAGGTTAGATGGTGTAAAAGAAAGGTTCCAAGAAACTTCAGAAGAGTTTGAGAATGCTAGAAGGAGGGCAAAAGCTGCAAAAACAGCATTTGAGAGAATTCGTAAGAAACGCTACGATACTTTCATGCACTGTTTTGACCATGTCTCCACAAAAATAGATGAGATTTATAAGGTAAGAACATAAATGTGAGACACTAATCAGCTCAGCCTTTGTGTTAATCCTGGTTTAATTGGGAGTCTCCATGTTTGTGTGTTAATCCTGGTTTAATTGGGAGTCTCCATGTTTGTGTGTTAATCCTGGTTTAATTGGGAGTCTCCATGTTTGTGTGTTAATCCTGATTTAATTGGGAGTCTCCATGTTTGTGTGTTAATCCTGATTTAATTGGGAGTCTCCATGTTTGTGTGTTAATCCTGATTTAATTGGGAGTCTCCATGTTTGTATGTTAATCCTGATTTAATTGGGAGTCTCCATGTTTGTGTGTTAATCCTGATTTAATTGGGAGTCTCCATGTTTGTGTGTTAATCCTGGTTTCCCTGGGAGTCTCCATGTGTGTGTGTTAATCCTGGTTTCCCTGGGAGTCTCCATGGCCTGACATCACAAAGGTCATGGGCTCATTTCTGGAGTCTTGTCATTTGGTTTATGAGTGCGGTTGTTTCTGAGACACCTGGAGCTACTGAGTTTATGCTCTATGTGGCGTGTTTGACAGACCAGTCTGCTGAAATAAAATTGAGCTATATGTGATATAACCTGGTGCAATGAAGGCTTAATTACTGGTTTCATAATTTTAGTGAGGGTTTTCATTTCTTCTTCGTCAAGTACCTGGTTGAGAGCAACCACTGGCAATTGTGGTACTGAAATCCACTCTTGTCATCTGATATTTTGATGAAGTTAATGTTGCTTACATGATTATATGTTGTCCTACTGTTTCTGCTTGCTACATACATCTTTCTCTGTCTTCTTTTGTGTCTCTTGCTCAGTAATTTCCTGTATAAAACTAATTTTGCTGTTTTACATCTTCTGTTGATCATAAACTTTGTTTGTCTTTTCCATTTGGTTTTCATGTGTGATCTAATAACACCTGCATCTGTATAGTGCCTTGGTATAGTTTACGTCACAGAATGCCTCATGTCCCAAATTAACCACAGAAAATAGCATTTCAGTAAATGGTCCATTTCAATGCTGTTAGAATATTGGCTCCATATATAGAGCCTCATTTGTATAGACCAATGGAAACTCCAGGAATGATGGGGTCTTGATCGTGCCAGCTGTCTCTGTTTCCCAGGGCATTTTCTGGCACCCAGTTTTAGGGTGGGTGGATCTGGGAGCTCAGATCAGGTTTTACAAACATCCCACCATGGTGTAAAGCTAAAGGCACAGGGAGAAAAGATGATGTAAAGCTTAAGACACATGGAGAAAAGATGATGTAAAGCTAAAGGCACACAGAGAACAGATGATGTAAAGCTTAAGGCACATGGAGAAAAGATGATGTAAAGCTAAAGGCACACAGAGAAAAGATGATGTAAAGCTAAAGGCACACAGAGAACAGATGACATAAAGCTAAAGGCACATGGAGAAAAGATGATGTAAAGCTAAAGGCACATGGAGAAAAGATGGTGTAAAGCTAAAGGCACATGCAGAAAAGATGACATAAAGTTAAAGGCACATGGAGAAAATACGATGTAAAGCTAAAGACACATGGAGAAAAGATGGTGTAAAGCTAAAGGCACATGCAGAAAAGATGACATAAAGTTAAAGGCACATGGAGAAAATACGATGTAAAGCTAAAGACACATGGAGAAAAGATGGTGTAAAGCTAAAGGCATATGGAGAAAAGATTACGTAAAGCTAAAGGCACATGCAGAAAAGACGATGTAAAGCTAAAGGCACATGGAGAAAATACGATGTAAAGCTAAAGGCACATGGAGAAAAGACAATGTAAAGCTAAAGGCACATGGAGAAAAGATTACGTAAAGCTAAAGGCACATGGAGAAAAGATGGTGTAAAGCTAAAGGCACATGCAGAAAAGACGATGTAAAGCTAAAGGCACATGGAGAAAATACTATGTAAAGCTAAAGGCACATGCAGAAAAGACGATGTAAAGCTAAAGGCACATGCAGAAAAGACGATGTAAAGCTAAAGGCACATGCAGAAAATACGATGTAAAGCTAAAGGCACATGGAGAAAATACGATGTAAAGCTAAAGGCACATGGAGAAAATACGATGTAAAGTTAAAGGCACATGGAGAAAATACGATGTAAAGCTAAAGGCACATGGAGAAAAGACGATGTAAAGCTAAAGGCAAATGCAGAAAATACGACGTAAAGCTAAAGGCACATGGAGAAAAGACAATGTAAAGCTAAAGGCACATGGAGAAAAGACAATGTAAAGCTAAAGGCACATGGAGAAAAGACAATGTAAAGCTAAAGGCACATGGAGAAAAGATTATGTAAAGCCAAAGGCACATGGAGAAAAGATTATGTAAAGCCAAAGGCACATGGAGAAAAGATTATGTAAAGCCAAAGGCACATGGAGAAAAGACGATGTAAAGTTAAAGGCACATGGAGAAAAGACATTGTAAAGCTAAAGACATAGGGAGAAAAGACATTGTAAAGCTAAAGACACATGGAGAAAATACGATGTAAAGCCAAAGACACATGGAGAAAAGACGACGTAAAGCTAAAGGCACATGGAGAAAAGACGATGTAAAGTTAAAGGCACATGGAGAAAAGACATTGTAAAGCTAAAGACATAGGGAGAAAAGACGACGTAAAGCTAAAGACACATGGAGAAAATACGATGTAAAGCCAAAGACACATGGAGAAAAGACGACGTAAAGCTAAAGGCACATGGAGAAAAGATGATGTAAAGTTAAAGGCACATGGAGAAAAGATGATGTAAAGTTAAAGGCACATGGAGGGCCTATGTTCCAATGGGGATAAAAGACAAAGAAGAAGAAGGTCCCTGAGGAGTAGATAGTGTCATACTATCAGGTGTTCTTTGTTGTGCATTATGTACAGTTTCTGACTTCAAACACTTTGTCTATGTTCTATATTATGTACAGTTTCTGACTTCAAACACTTTGTCTATGTTCTATATTATGTACAGTTTCTGACTTCAAACACTTTGTCTATGTTCTATATTATGTACAGTTTCTGACTTCAAACACTTTGTCTATGTTCTATATTATGTACAGTTTCTGACTTCAAACACTTTGTCTATGTTCTATATTATGTACAGTTTCTGACTTCAAACACTTTGTCTATGTTCTATATTATGTACAGTTTCTGACTTCAAACACTTTGTCTATGTTCTATATTATGTACAGTTTCTGACTTCAAACACTTTGTCTATGTTCTATATTATGTACAGTTTCTGACTTCAAACACTTTGTCTATGTTCTATATTATGTATAGTTTCTGACTTCAAACACTTTGTCTATGTTCTGTATTATGTACAGTTTCTGACTTCAAACACTTTGTCTATGTTCTATATTATGTACAGTTTCTGACTTCAAACACTTTGTCTGTTCTGTCATTATGTACAGTTTCTGACTTCAAACACTTTGTCTGTGTTCTGTATTATGTACAGTTTCTGACTTCAAACACTTTGTCTGTATTATGTATAGTTTCTGACTTCAAACACTTTGCCTTTGTTGTGCATTATGTACAGTTTCTGACTTCAAACACTTTGTCTTTGTTGTGCATTATGTAAGTTTCTGACTTCAAACACTTGTCTTTGTTGTGCATATGTACAGTTTCTGACTTCAACACTTTGTCTATGTTGTGCATTATGTACAGTTCTGACTTCAAACACTTTGTCTTTGTTGTGCATTATGTACAGTTTCTGACTTCAAACACTTTGTCTATGTTGTGCATTATGTACAGTTTCTGACTTCAAAAACTTTGTCTATGTTGTGCATTATGTACAGTTTCTGACTTCAAAAACTTTGTCTATGTTGTGCATTATGTACAGTTTCTGACTTCAAACACTTTGTCTATGTTGTGCATTATGTACAGTTTCTGACTTCAAACACTTTGTCTATGTTGTGCATTATGTACAGTTTCTGACTTCAAACACTTTGTCTATGTTGTGCATTATGTACAGTTTCTGACTTCAAACACTTTGTCTATGTTGTGCATTATGTACAGTTTCTGACTTCAAACACTTTGTCTTTGTTGTGCATTATGTATAGTTTCTGACTTCAAACACTTTGTCTTTGTTGTGCATTATGTATAGTTTCTGACTTCAAACACTTTGTCTTTGTTGTGCATTATGTATAGTTTCTGACTTCAAACACTTTGTCTTTGTTGTGCATTATGTATAGTTTCTGACTTCAAACACTTTGTCTTTGTTTGTGCATTATGTACAGTATTTCTTACTTCAAACACTTTGTCTTTGTTGTGCATTATGTACAGTTTCTGACTTCAAACACTTTGTCTTTGTTGTGCATTAGTACAGTTTCTGACTTCAAACACTTTGTCTTTGTTGTGCATTATGTACAGTTTCTGACTTCAAAAACTTTGTCTATGTTGTGCATTATGTACAGTTTCTGACTTCAAAAACTTTGTCTATGTTGTGCATTATGTATAGTTTCTGACTTCAACACTTTGTCTTTGTTGTGCATTATGTACAGTGTTCTGACTTCAAACACTTTGTCTTGTTGTGCATTATGTACAGTTTCTGACTTCAAACACTTGTCTTTGTTGGGCATTATGTACAGTTTCTGACTTCAAACACTTTGTCTTTGTTGTGCATTATGTATAGTTTCTGACTTCAAACACTTTGTCTTATTTGTGCATTATGTATAGTTTCTGACTTCAAACACTTTGTCTTTGTTGTGCATTATGTACAGTTTCTGACTTGAAACACTTGTCTTTGTTGTGCATTATGTATAATTTCTGACTTCAAACACTTTGTCTTTGTTGTGCATTATGTACAGTTTCTGACTTCAAACACTTTGTCTTTGTTGTGCATTATGTACAGTTTCTGACTTCAAACACTTTGTCTTTGTTGTGCATTATGTATAGTTTCTGACTTCAAACACTTTGTCTTTGTTGTGCATTATGTATAGTTTCTGACTTCAAACACTTTGTCTTTGTTGTGCATTATGTATAGTTTCTGACTTCAAACACTTTGTCTTTGTTGTGCATTATGTATAGTTTCTGACTTCAAACACTTTGTCTTTGTTGTGCATTATGTATAGTTTCTGACTTCAAACACTTTGTCTTGTTGTGCATTATGTATAGGTTTCTGACTTCAAACACTTTGTCTTTGTTGTGCATTATGTATAGTTTCTGACTTCAAACACTTTGTCTTTGTTGTGCATTATGTACAGTTTCTTACTTCAAACACTTTGTCTTTGTTGTGCATTATGTACAGTTTCTGACTTCAAACACTTTGTCTTTGTTGTGCATTATGTCAGTTTCTGACTTCAACACTTTTGTCTTTGTTGTGCATTATGTACAGTTTTCTGACTTCAAAAACTTTGTCTATGTTGTGCATTATGTACAGTTTCTGACTTCAAAAACTTTGTCTATGTTGTGCATTATGTATAGTTTCTGACTTCAAACACTTTGTCTTTGTTGTGCATTATGTACAGTTTCTGACTTCAAACACTTTGTCTTTGTTGTGCATTATGTACAGTTTCTGACTTCAAACACTTTGTCTTTGTTGTGCATTATGTACAGTTTCTGACTTCAAACACTTTGTCTGTATTATGTATAGTTTCTGACTTCAAACACTTTGTCTTTGTTGTGCATTATGTACAGTTTCTGACTTCAAACACTTTGTCTTTGTTGTGCATTATGTACAGTTTCTGACTTCAAACACTTTGTCTTTGTTGTGCATTATGTACAGTTTCTGACTTCAAACACTTTGTCTTTGTTGTGCATTATGTACAGTTTCTGACTTCAAACACTTTGTCTGTGTTCTGTATTATGTATAGTTTCTTACTTCAAACACTTTGTCTTTGTTGTGCATTAGGTACAGTTTCTGACTTCAAAATCTTTGTCTATGTTGTGCATTATGTAAAGTTTCTGACTTCAAACACTTTGTCTTTGTTCTGCATTATGTACAGTTTCTGACTTCAAACACTTTGTCTTTGTTGTGCATTATGTATAGTGTCTGACTTCAAACACTTTGTCTTTGTTGTGCATTATGTACAGTTTTCTGACTTCAAACACTTTGTCTTTGTTGTGCATTATGTATAGTTTCTGACTCAAACACTTTGTCTTTGTTGTGCATTATGTATAGGTTTCTGACTTCAAACACTTTGTCTTTGTTGTGCATTATGTATAGTTTCTGACTTCAAACACTTTGTCTTTGTTGTGCATTATGTATAGTTTCTGACTTCAAACACTTTGTCTTTGTTGTGCATTATGTATAGTTTCTGACTTCAAACACTTTGTCTTTGTTGTGCATTATGTATAGTTTCTGACTTCAAACACTTTGTCTTTGTTGTGCATTATGTATAGTTTCTGACTTCAAACACTTTGTCTTTGTTGTGCATTATGTACAGTTTCTGACTACACACACTTTGTCTATGTTCTGTATTATGTACAGTTTCAGACTACACACACTTTTAAATATTGAGCACAACCCACTACTGGCAACGCTGATCGTATTCTGGTATGAGCCTAAGGCCTATCCACGTCAATATGGAAGCACTATACTCGAGTTTCGCCCTCGTTTGAGCTCGTCAGTAGTGCATATCCCTGACTGGATCCGGAAACAAGCCCCGGATCACTGGCGTGTGAAGCGGGTGTGTAACCATGCGGCACACGTTGGACACAGCCAAATTATCATAACAGAATACTACAACGTCACCCATCATAGGCTATGCTCACACATTTTGTCTATGTTCTGTATTATGTACAGTTTCTGACTACACACACTTTGTCTGTGTTCTGTATTATGTACAGTTTCTGACTACACACACTTTGTCTGTGTTCTGTATTATGTACAGTTTCTGACTACACACACTTTGTCTGTGTTCTGTATTATGTACAGTTTCTGACTACACACACTTTGTCTGTGTTCTGTATTATGTACAGTTTCTGACTACACACACTTTGTCTGTGTTCTGTATTATGTACAGTTTCTGACTACACACACTTTGTCTGTGTTCTGTATTATGTACAGTTTCTGACTACACACACTTTGTCTGTGTTCTGTATTATGTACAGTTTCTGACTACACACACTTTGTCTGTGTTCTGTATTATGTACAGTTTCTGACTACACACACTTTGTCTGTGTTCTGTATTATGTACAGTTTCTGACTACACACACTTTGTCTGTGTTCTGTATTATGTACAGTTTCTGACTACACACACTTGTGTCTGTGTTCTGTATTATGTATAGTTTCTGACTACACACACTTTGTCTGTGTTCTGTATTATGTACAGTTTCTGACTACACACACTTTGTCTGTGTTCTGTATTATATACAGTTTCTGAATACACACACTTTGTCTATGTTCTATATTATATACAGTTTCTGACTTCTATCACTTTGTCTTTGTTGTGCATTATGTATAGTTTCTGACTTCTATCACTTTGTCTATGTTCTGTAATATGTACAGTTTCTGACTACACACACTTTGTCTATGTTCTATATTATGTACAGTTTCTGACAGCGTAAGTTTTATCTATGTTCTCAGTCACTTGCCAGAAATCAGTCAGCCCAGGCATTTTTGGGCCCAGAGAACCCAGAGGAGCCTTACTTGGACGGAATCAACTACAACTGTGTGGCTCCTGGGAAGCGCTTCAGACCCATGGACAATCTGTCTGGTGGGGAGAAGACTGTTGCTGCACTGGCACTTCTATTTTCTATTAACAGGTACAGATAAGTACTTCTGAAATGTGTACTCTTTGTTGTGTTCATTTTCAGTGATAATGGGGCGGGATTCATGGGCCATTACTCTATAGCCTTTATTGTCTGTGGTAATGGTGGTGTGATTTGTGCACCATCACCCAATAGTTTTCATTTTCTGTGATAATAGTGATATGATTTGTTGACCATCACCCAATAGTCTTCATTTTCTGTGATAATAGTGGTGTGATTCATCACCCAATAGTCTTCATTTTCTGTGATAATAGTGGCGTGATTTGTTGACCATCACCCAATAGTCTTCATTTTCTGTGATAATAGTGGTGTGATTTGTGGACCCATCACCCAATAGTCTTCATTTTCTGTGATAATAGTGGTGTGATTCATCACCCAATAGTCTTCATTTTCTGTGATAATAGTGGTGTGATTTGTGGACCATCACCCAATAGTCTTCATTTTCTGTGATAATAGTGGTGTGATTTGTGGACCATCACCCAATAGTCTTCATTTTCTGTGATAATAGTGGTGTGATTTGTGGACCATCACCCAATAGTCTTCATTTTCTGTGGTAATGGTGGTGTGATTTGTGGACCATCACCCTATAGTCTTCATTTTCTGTGATAATAGTGCTGTGATTAATTGGCCATCACCTTGCAGCCGTCATATATATTGGAGTTTCGGCAGTCTCTGTGGTGAAGTGGTCAAGCTGTTTGACTCGGGCTTCAAATGTTGTGTGTTCAATTCCGGGCCACTTACTTCGGTTCACGAGTGAGATTTTTCAGACACTCCTGTGGGTCGTCGCTAGGGCTACGGAGTTCGTGCTTTGTGCGACGCTTTCCGCGCTGTGGAAAGAGACAGAGCCATATGGGATAAAACTCGGTGCAGTGAAGTCGACCCTGTCGACTTTTAAGCAACTTTTTATATATATATTGGAGTTTACAGAACAACACAGGAGAGACAAGACAGTAACTGCCAGAGGAAACAACCAGATCTGTGATGTAAACAGTGATCACAAAATTGTAGATCATTCTAGCAAACAATCTGATTGGTGAAAGCTGGGAGTCATCAAGTGCAGTGTGGGTAGACCTGACATTGTTACATGGAGCAAGGTCATGGACTGAACAAGCAGAAGGAAAAGTTAATGCCCTTGACATATGGATATATAGACACATGGGATGAATATCAGCGAACGGCAAAATGACAGACACATGAAACAAACTAGCAATGATACATAGTTTACTACATGATATTACATTTCAATAAATAATGTATTGACAAAATATAAATTTGTGAGAGGAGTGGGTGCCGAGGCATAGATTGTTCCCCTCACATTTTATGGGAAGTATGTTCGATACTTGGTATGGCTTGGGATTATTTTTTAAAAAGCATCCTAGCTTTTTCACCAAGTGGTGACTGCTCAGACAGGTGGTCTGTGTTATCCAGCCTGTGATAATTCTCTGGTACACACCAACAATGGTAGGGATGCTGTGATAAAAACTAGCCATATGGCTGAATGCCATACTTAAGGGAAAGGTTAGAGGCAGATATGTCACAGGAAGACAGCGGTTTCAATGGAAGGATAACTTCAAGGGTTGGACTAGGAAGATGGAAGGATAACATCAAGAGATGGACTGGGAAGATGGAAGGATAACTTCAAGAGATGGACTAGGAAGATGGAAGGATAACATCAAGAGATGGACTGGGAAGATGGAAGGATAACTTCAAGAGATGGACTGGGAAGATGGAAGGATAACTTCAAAAGATGGACTGGGAAGATGAAAGGATAACTTCAAGGGTTGGACTAGGAAGATGGAAGGATAACATCAAGAGATGGACTGGGAAGATGGAAGGATAACTTCAAGAGATGGACTGGGAAGATGGAAGGATAACTTCAAGAGATGGACTGGGAAGATGGAAGGATAACTTCAAGAGATGGACTGGGAAGATGGAAGGATAACTTCAAAAGATGGACTGGGAAGATGAAAGGATAACTTCAAGAGATGGACGGGAAGATGGAAGGATAACATCAAGAGATGGCTGGGAATATGGAAGAATACTTCAAGAGATGGACTGGGAAGATGGAAGGATAACTTCAAGAGATGGACTGGGAAGATGGAAGGATAACTTCAAGAGGTGGACTGGGAAGATGGAAGGATAACTTCAAAAGATGGACTGGGAAGATGAAAGGATAACTTCAAGAGATGGACTGGGAAGATGGAAGGATAACATCAAGAGATGGCTGGGAATATGGAAGAATACTTCAAGAGATGGACTGGGAAGATGGAAGGATAACTTCAAGAGATGGACTGGGAAGATGGAAGGATAACTTCAAGAGATGGACTGGGAAGAGAATGATATTAAACTCATTGTGGCTAGAGACAAACAATGATTTTATATCTAGCTATTATGTCAACAGTACATTGATTTATCTTTGCAATGGTGCAGCATACATGAATATCTATTTAACATGAGCATATTACAACTGAAGTTATGGGTCCCACTTGTGGTTCTATATGCAGACTTGCCTGAATATCTAAGATAGCATGTTGTGTAATATGGTAGCCACTGGTTTAACAGTATATTTTCTATGTTTGTCTTTCTGTAAGATGTGATTATTTCAAGATAGCTGTATCATCTTAAGTAAGTTGGATAAAACCCGGTGCCTTGAAGTCAATCTCCTTGCCTGTAACTCCTTGTAAGAGAACTGTTTGATTTTATGATATTGATATTGTTCATTTTTCCCTCCAAATAATTTGACTTCAAACATGCCTAAACCATGTAAGATTGTCTTAGATAAAATGAAGAGAAGCATCACGGGGGTACCGGTCATGGTAGGGAACATGTGGAAGTATTTACGTGTGATTGTTGTCTCCACAGTTACCAACAGTCACCCTTTTTTGTCCTCGATGAAATTGACGCAGCTCTGGACAACACAAACATTGGCAAGGTCAGTCAGTGTCTGTGTGTATAATATCACGTGGAAAGCACCACCGCTGTTTGTTGTATCTGTGTTTGATTGTTTATTGGTTGATTCCATACTAAAGATGTGGTCCACCTCTCAAATAGTGTTGAGGGATTAGGGAAGTTGGTCCTGTCGTTCAAGAGACAGTGGAAATCACAATCTCTTTCTGAACTGAATAAACAAGACAAGAGAGTGCCTTAGCTTAGTTAAAAGGGAGCTGCACTGATGCTGATGTGAGTGTATAGTACAACGTTTCGACGCCTGCGTTCGTTGCCCGCTAACAGAGGAAACTGAACATCTGGCCACCTATTGCTAGTGCATCCAGGTGACACAGTGCAATGGCACTATCACATCACAGACCTAGTGCATCCAGGCCTACAACATGTGATGGCACTATCACATCACAGACCTAGTACATCCAGGCGTCACAGTGTGATGGCACTATCACATCACAGACCTAGTGCATCCTGGCAACACAGTGTGATGGCACTATCACATCACAGACCTAGTGCATCCAGGTGACACAGTGTGATGGCACTATCATATCACAGACCTAGTGCATCCAGGCGACACAGTGTGATGGCACTATCACATCTCAGACCTAGTGCATCCTGGCAACACAGTGTGATGGCACTATCACATCACAGACCTAGTGCGTCCTGGCAACACAGTGTGATGGCACTATCACATCACAGACCTAGTGCATCCTGGCAACACAGTGTGATGGCACTATCACATCACAGACCTAGTGCATCCAGGTGACACAGTGTGATGGCACTATCACATCACAGACCTAGTGCATCCAGGTGACATAGTGTGATGGCACTATCACATCACAGACCTAGTGCATCCAGGCGACACAGTGTGATGGCACTATCATATCACAGACCTAGTGCATCCAGGAGACACAATGTGATGGCACTATCACATCTCAGACCTAGTGCATCCAGGCGACACAGTGTGATGGCACTATCACAACTCAGACCTAGTGCATCCTGGCAACACAGTGTGATGGCACTATCACAACTCAGACCTAGTGCATCCTGGCAACACAGTGTGATGGCACTATCACATCTCAGACCTAGTGCATCCAGGCAACACAGTGTGATGGCACTATCATATCACAGACCTAGTGCATCCTGGCAACACAGTGTGATGGCACTATCACATCTCAGACCTAGTGCATCCTGGCAACACAATGTGATGGCACTATCACATCTCAGACCTAGTGCATCCTGGCGACACAGTGTGATGGCACTATCATATCACAGACCTAGTACATCCAGGCGACACAGTGTGATGGCACTATCACAACTCAGACCTAGTGCATCCTGGCAACACAGTGTGATGGCACTACCACATCACAGACCTAGTGCATCCATGCGACACAGTGTGATGGCACTATCACATCACAGACCTAGTGCATCGATGCAACACAGTGTGATGGCACTATCACATCACAGACCTAGTGCATCCATGCGACACAGTGTGATGGCACTATCACATCACAGACCTAGTGCATCCTGGCTACACAGTGTGATGGCACTATCACATCACAGACCTAGTGCATCCAGGCGACACAGTGTGATGGCACTATCACATCTCAGACCTAGTGCATCCAGGTGACACAGTGTGATGGCACTATCACATCACAGACCTAGTGCATCCAGGTGACATAGTGTGATGGCACTATCACATCACAGACCTAGTGCATCCAGGCGACACAGTGTGATGGCACTATCATATCACAGACCTAGTGCATCCAGGCGACACAATGTGATGGCACTATCACATCTCAGACCTAGTGCATCCAGGCGACACAGTGTGATGGCACTATCACATCACAGACCTAGTGCATCCTGGCAACACAGTGTGATGGCACTATCACATCACAGACCTAGTGCATCCAGGAGACACAATGTGATGGCACTATCACATCACAGACCTAGTGCATCCAGGCCTACAACATGTGATGGCACTATCACATCACAGACCTAGTGCATCCATGCGACACAGTGTGATGGCACTATCACATCACAGACCTAGTGCATCCAGGTGACACCGTGTGATGGCACTATCATATCACAGTCCTAGTGCATCCAGGCGACACAGTGTGATGGCACTATCACATCTCAGGCCTAGTACATCCAGGCAACACAGTGTGATGGCACTATCACATCACAGACCTAGTGCATCCTGGCAACACAGTGATGGCACTATCACATCTCAGACCTAGTGCATCCTGGCAACACAGTGTGATGGCACTATCACATCTCAGACCTAATGCATCCTGGCGACACAGTGTGATGGCACTATCACATCTCAGACCTAGTGCATCCTGGCAACACAGTGTGATGGCACTATCACATCTCAGACCTAATGCATCCTGGCGACACAGTGTGATGGCACTATCACATCTCAGACCTAGTACATCCAGGCAACACAGTGTGATGGCACTATCACATCTCAGACCTAATGCATCCTGGCGACACAGTGTGATGGCACTATCACATCTCAGACCTAGTACATCCAGGCGGCAACAGTGTGATGGCACTATCATATCACAGACCTAGTGCATCCTGGCAACACAGTGTGATGGCACTATCACATCTCAGACCTAGTTCATCCTGGCAACACAGTGTGATGGCACTATCACATCTCAGACCTAATGCATCCTGGCGACACAGTGTGATGGCACTATCACATCTCAGACCTAGTACATCCAGGCAACACAGTGTGATGGCACTATCACATCACAGACCTAGTGCATCCTGGCAACACAGTGTGATGGCACTATCACATCTCAGACCTAATGCATCCTGGCGACACAGTGTGATGGCACTATCACAACTCAGACCTAATGCATCCTGGCGACACAGTGTGATGACACTATCACATCTCAGACCTAGTGCATCCTGGCGACACAGTGTGATGGCACTATCATATCACAGACACGTAGCTGGCTCCAGCTGTGTGGCAGGTTTTTCCCCACTTTTTAATTTAAAGAAAATAATTTCCACTGACATGTGCGTGTCAACGATTGATGACTGTTGATGATGAAGAAATAGAAAATATCATAAACTGAATATATTGACTACATAATCACCAGCAGCAGCGACTGTCCAAAAGAAGTCAGAAGTCGACTGGCCCCAGCAGTGCTTGCTGAGGTGATCCAGTGTGGAGAGCCTGGGGCACAACACCAGCACACCTGTTGTAGTAACTGTGATAGAACATTGTCTGCTGCATTCACATTCAGACCAGCTCAGCTCTGACTAGGGTTGGCACCTGTCCGAGTGAGGTGGGTGTATAGAGACTTTCTCCCGGCCTGGCACCTGTCCGAGTGAGGTGGGTGTATAGAGACTTTCTCCCGGCCTGGCACCTGTCCGAGTGAGGTGGGTGTATAGAGACTTTCTCCCGGCCTGGCACCTGTCCGAGTGAGGTGGGTGTATAGAGACTTTCTCCCGGCCTGGCACCTGTCCGAGTGAGGTGGGTATATGGAGACTTTCTCCCGGCCTGGCACCTGTCCGAGTGAGGTGGGTGTATAGAGACTTTCTCCCGGCCTGGCACCTGTCCGAGTGAGGTGGGTGTATAGAGACTTTCTCCCGGCCTGGTACCACAGTACCATCTTCATGGGGACAATTTTACAGAGCTCTCCTTCCCCATCTTAAGAGCACAGAACCAGTAGTACTGAAGCCTTGTATTTGTATAGAGGCATATTCAGTTGTAACCAGGTCATGGTTGAGCACAGCACATGAAGACTGGCTAGGATCAGGCCTGGCTTGGTCATGTGTCCTGCACAGGTTTGAGGTATTTCACTGTCAGCAGAAGCCAACCCACCATCCTGTTAGTTGCATATCCTTTACAGGACGCCACAGTTAACACCAGCATATTTTGCTGCTGTGATCTCTTGGCAAGTTTACATTCAGTAGTTTGCCATTGCTTTCTGAATGACCGGCACCCATACCATTTCATAAAAACCAGCGCAAGACCATCTGCTGCCAAATTGCCGAAACTGCGTCCATAACCTTTTCGCTACAGAGCCGGTCCAACATCCTGAGAGCTGAATAATTAGTAGTCATCATCACCTTCCACTTCAGTTGTCAAGCATTGTGCAGAGAAACAGTTTGCTCTGCAGTGTCTGAAGGATGGTACTGGATAGTGTCATTCCATGTGATTGCATAATGTCTTTGATGTCATCAATCCATGTTCTTCCCGAGTGCCCTCTTGCTATCCAGGTAGATCTTCTTTGATATAGTAGTGCTGGTAATTGATGGTATTGCACTCTAACAAGATGGCCAAACCATTTGATCTTGTCTTTCATTATATGTGGCACAAAGTGTTGATCCCACTGTCTGTCTGATAACATCATTTCTTATTCGGATAATTAAATTAGCGGCTCTCCTCAAGCATCTCATCTCACAGGATGTTGATTTTGCATAAGTGTGGTTTGGATAATGTCCAAGTTTGACATTGGTAACATAAGGCTAGTGTGAATATGCTATTTATTATCTGTCGTGCGAACATAGGTATATTTAGATGTTTCTGTGTGGATGATAGTTGATAAAAGCGTACTTGCTTTTTTGACATCTGATTTAGATTTCTCTGTCTATTCTCCATCTTCTGTGATCATACCTCCAAGGTATTTGAATCCCCTAACTTGTTTCAGAGGTGTAGTATTTATCCATATACTTAGTGGACAAGAAGATCTGCTAACTTGCATTACTTCAGTTTTGGCTGTATTTATGTTCATATTGTATCTGCTGCATGTTCAACTCAGCTTTTTAATATGATTTTGCAGTCTGCCCTTGTCACTATAAAACAGGCAGTGATCGTCTGCAAACAAAAGCTCATTTATTAGTAACATGTGTTATTCTCAAATGTCTGCCTTCGTCCTGTCATACTCTCTTGATCAGGTTATAAGTCGGTGTGTAAAATGTTTCCTCCTGTTTTATTTAGCAGTAGTTGTTATTAGTTGATAGGACAGGAATCAGACGCATAGATAGACAGAAGGTGCATAAAAGGAATCAGTCAAGGAGCCTTGTCCTCACCTTGGAGCATTGGGTACATGGTGCTAGCCCCACAATGGTATAGCCCAGTTAACACTAGATGACTGATGTGGTCAGTGTTTCACTGACTGCTTATACTTCCTAGAGTACATCATGCTACCTATTTTAGGCTGTGTTAACCTAAAGGCACAGGTATATTTTACAACAAAATCCTCGCTTGATGGGGATTTGAACACAGGATCACCTTGTGTGTATTGCCTGCCTCTTGCGCGTGCACACCTCATGTACTTCTGTTTCCTAATCCCTTGCTGGTTTCTCGTCTTGGACAGTGGAGGAGATGTGTATAGACATGAGCAGTGAGGTGTGCAGAATGGAGCTAACACAATACAGCATATCAGTGTTCATGAATCCCTCTGCTGCGTTGTTCTCTAGTTAGTGAATGACTTTGAGTATCTGCAAGCAATGTGGGTAGTTCCATTTAAGGTTGTTCATTCCCAGACTCCAGCATTTGTTTCAGAAGTGCAATTTTCTAGAATATCCAGGGAGGTCGAGGAGTTTGTGCTCTGCATGACGCTTTAGGTAGGCCGCTATGTGGCAAGATGACCAAGCCCTATGAAATAGACCCCAGAGAGAGAGAGTGTGAGTGTGTGTGAGAGAGAGAGAGTGTGTGTGTGTGGGGGGGGGGGGGGGGAGAGAGAGAGAGAGAGAGAGAGAGAGAGAGAGAGACTTCAAATATGAGAACAGCTACTAACAAACGAAAGGGAATATTTCTAGCATATGTAAGTCAGGTATGTGTGGATCCTCACTGGTGCTGTGTAGTTGGTGCACGGTGCTGAGTGTCCTGTATAATCTGTGGGTGGAGACTGCAGCACAACAGAGATGAAAGTGATCCTTGACTCATGCCAGTATAGATAAGTCACACAGATTATGATGGAACATATGAATCCCTTCAAACACAAGTAGTAAGAAAACAGCTAACCAAGAGATTAGAATGAGTGAGACAATTTGGTTACACTGAGGGATATACTACTTTGCTAATGTCAGCAAAGAACAAACAGTTGAATCATGTTAGAGAAGGACATGCTACATATTGAAGGATAACAGGATAGAGAAAGACAGCTTTCTTTGGTTATGTGGTGAGAAGAGAGGCATTGGGAACATCGTGACAACTGGAAAGATCAAGGGAAAAGGAGACAGTTGCAGACCAAGAGAAATAATGCTGGATGGACTGAAACAGTGGCATGGAAGAATATTGTCAGCAAAGTTGATCCAGAACACCAAAGACGGAGATCTGTGGAGAGACATTGAACTACCTACAGCCAGCTGGCAGGGCACTTGATGATGACATCATAGTCAGGACATCAAACAGTTGGTCCAGATAACATAGGTAGACAGACAATATCGGAGAGGCTTTTCACTAATATGAACTCGTTAAAACCAGAATGGGGCTAGAACTGACTGGCGTTAAATGTGTGCTCCTGACCTGTTGTGTGAGCACATGTGACACCATTCTAGAGCACTTTAGCATTACATGTACTTACTTTAAACAGCAGGAAGCACTTTCTGTGTAAATTTGTCTGGCACCTGACATTTGTGTTTCTATGTTAAGGTTGCAGCATATATACGCGAGCAGTCAGAAAAAAACTTCCAGTGCATAGTGATCTCCCTGAAGGAGGAGTTTTACAACCGAGCCGACGCCCTTATTGGCATCTACCCAGAGGTGAGTCTACTTCAGTGATGTCCAGTCATGCCACATGTTTCTATCTGGATTTTTTCTTCTTCTTTGGTATTGTTTTGTTCCATACTATAGGACTTGGTACTGTGTGTATAAATAGCATTTTCCTGAGTCTTAGAACTAGGATAACATTCCTGTGATCTGTTGACTTTGTGAATGTTATAATCCATTCTGTAGGGTTCTTATCCGCAAGTTTTACAGTAGTTTCTTGACTTAATTATGAGAATGCATTGAAAGAAAAGACAAAACTCTCTATGATATACAAATCATGGTTTAAATGAACCATGACATGAAACCTTGCACATTTGTGTAAAATGTGATTCAGTGAGGACATGTGAACAAAAACAGAATGTGTCAGGGATCAGTCACCTACTGACTTATCTCATTAAAAAAAAAAAACATTTTATATCTGTTATAGAATTCCATGAAAATAATGGTTAGTATACAGCTTTGTGATATTGTCTGATTAATTGTCTTTTTTCTAAATGTCTATTACAGTGGTTCTGAACCTTTTTTGGCCCATGCACCCCTTCACCATATGTTCAGAATATCATTCTCTCCCCCCCCCCTTTTCGTATTTCCTCACTGTAAATCCCCCCTCACCCCTACACAGTGTACGTAAAAATGGAAGATAAATTTAAAAACACATACTAGAAAAGTCTAGACGTCTACTTAAACTGTTATTTGCAGGTCTACTTACGTTACTAAACAAGTTTGAGAAGGGCGAGAAGTACAGAACCGTAAATTTTAGAGGGAAAAACAATATCAATGCGAATCTTGAAATAATCTGAATTCCCCCCTTGGAAACCCTAAAATTCCCCACCGGTTGAGAACCACTGGTCTATTATATAGAGATAGCAATCCATTGGCACCTTGCCGTCTTGATAGATGATAGATTGTTACATTGTGATTCTAAAAGGCATAATAACTACAACCCATGGCGGTGGCGAATGTGACTGATCAGACCAATTCATGCTGTAAATGTTCGTCCACAATAGATGCATGTGAACGCATGGTCATTTCCACCATCTCGCACCATCTTATGTCTCTCAAGCTCAGTGTGTGACCTATCTGCAGTAATTTTCTCCTTTGTCTTTATTCCATTATAGATCTTTGCCCTCCATGCAACATGTTCAATGGCGACTTGCTCCCAGTGTGCAATATCAATGCCTGTATCAGTCATGTCCTGCTTACATACATCTTTGTATCGTAGTAGAGGCCGACCCTGAGATGTCCTACCCATCTGTAATTTCACTGAAAAAGATGTCCTTTGGCATTCTACTATCATCCATCCTCCTAATTTGTCTATGAAGACTGAACATGGAACAAACCTGTCACACAGCCTGATCTTTCCAGTACTTCAGTATTTGTGATTTTGTCTTGCCACTTATTACTAAGTATTCTTCGCAGACACCGCATATGAGAGCTGTTTAAACGTTTCTCTTGGTGTGAGTAAGTTGGCCAGGCTTCACTGCCATAAAGAAGAGTACTAAGGACACAGGCTTGATAGACAAGGACGCTTTCCTGTTCTCCCAGACTCTTTTTCTTAACCTGGTCATTGTTGTTGCTGCCTTACCAATCCTGATGTTGATTTCCTGATCTAGGGATAATTTGCTATTTACCACTGATCCTAGCTATGTAAAATGGTCCGCTATCTCCAGTTTGGCATCGTCAATAAAGAATGATGGTCCCCCAAAGTGCACCTTGTGACATAATCTGTCTCTTCTGTTTACTAATTGTTAAACCAAATTAAAGTATTGGAGAATGCAGTTAGTAGACGTGATTCTTCCTCAGAGTGAGTCAAAATTGCATCATCATCTGCAAAAAGCAACACTCTGATCAGTACGCTTTTAATTTCTGTCTTGGTATTCAATCTCTGAGCATTGTAGAGGCCGCCATCTGAGCATGAGTGTATGTGTATACCACCATCCTGATCACGAAAGGCATATTTCAGTAGAAGTGAAAAGTATATTCCACAGAGAGAGAATGGGAGCTAGTACACAACCTTGCTTAACTCAACTCTTGATTTCAAACTCTTCTGAAATTGTACCATCAAACTTGATTATACCCTTCATACCTGTGTGGAACGATTCCACAATGGACAGAAGAGTTGGTGGGCAGTCAATCTTCTTTAGTGTCTTGAACAAACCCTCACGACTGACCAAATCAAATGCCTTTGTGAGGTCGATGAAGGCAATAAACACAATTTTTCTTCAATTTGTCACAATGAGAGTTTTGAGTTCAGCTAAGAACCGACATCATTGCACTCAGGACATTCCCATATGCACTCCGTCCCCTCAATCAACAGCCAGCGAAGAATCAAACTACTAATCGTTCCCTCTGCTATCTGGTTAAAAGTTCTCCTTGTCTTCCCTCTCAGTTTTGAGATTACTATCAGAACCCCTGCCAATCCCCCGCAATCTCATCCTTTCCACATACAGGTTCTCAGTCTGTTCCTCCACCTTCTCCACCTGGTCCCACAGGCGCACGACCACCTCTCCCTTGTCCATAGGTAATCGACCACCAAGAGGTGCATTCCCTGTCAGTCTATCAGCCTGTTCATTCCCCCTCACTCCTGCATAGCCAGGACCAAAAAAATCCTTACAATTCTCTCAGTCTGTGATCTCTGAAACGAAGTGAGCCATTCCACACAAAACATTCCTTTCTCCGCTGTTACTAAGCATACTCAGTGAGTCCGTGATGAAGACAATGTGTGTTGCAGTGGTCTCCTCTAACCAGCAGAATTCCGCTATGACTGCTTTCACCTCCATTCTCATGTTGGAGATTGCAGCCTCATATACCATACTCTCCTTTTTCAAGAATTGTCCTTTAGCCTTCGCAATGAAACCCTAGCCACTCTGTCTGTTTCTCACCACTGACCCATCAATATGGATCACTATGTCACCTTGATGTGTATTACTGGATCAATTGTTGCATCTCAAACTTTGTGCAGCCACACTGTGATTCAGAGTAGATTTGATTTCTCAGGACTTGAAGTCTGCGCAGATACAATTCTGGCAAATACTTTCCCATACGGTAAACAGAAGTGAATACACCTAGTTACAGTCACTCTGATCCCCCTTGTTTTGTACATGTGTTATGATACCTGAATCTTTGAAATCCTGTGGAACGTGTCCTTCTTGCCAGCATAACTCTATTAGGCTGGTGGATATGTAGATTGAGTGTGCCTTGCCCACTACTGATAACCTCTATTGGAATCGCATACTTACCTGGAGCCTTGCTAGGTGCAAGTTCATTAATAGCACACTTAACTTCCATATGGTAAAAAGTGTGTCCAGGTGGTTGGCAGGGCCTCTATGGCAATTGAGGGCATCAGAGATAGCAATCAGTCAGTGTAATTCCTACATCTAAGGTTAGCAAACAGTCAGTATAATACTATCATATAGAGATAACAATCAGTCAATATAGGACTGTTATGTAAAGATAACAATCGGTTGGTGTAATACTGTTATGTAAAGATAACAATCAGTTAGTGTAATACTGTTATGTAAAGATAACAATGAATCAGTCAGTGAACAGTTGACATCTACAGACAAGTCAGCAAGAATGCTCCCAGTGGTGCTGTTGTGTAGGTGCAGTTTTACACCATGTGGGGAGCTATATCCAATGAAAGTATACCACACTGTTTATGACGTTCTTGTCATGTGAAATGACAAGATGTTGTTTGACATGTTTTAGTCAAATATATCCAGTTGAATTGTATTTGCTCTGCTCCTGCAGTACATGTGTGTGTATTTTATCTCCACAGCAAGGAGACTGTGTCATCAGCAATAGCTTGACCCTTGACCTGACAGAGTACCCAGATCCACATGCACATGAGCATGATGTGCAGTATTTCCCCCGATAATCACAATCAGTCCATGTTTTATGTCATCAGCTTGTTGTGACCATCTTATGAATATCAATCGTGTTTATGATATGTGACTTTGGTTTTGCTTGCATTTCTGTTGCTTGTACCACTGGCCTTGTTTTAATTCATAGTTCAGCATGTATCATTTTGTGAGCATTTCTAATATTGTAATTGCATCTATCAGTCTACAGCAGGAGCTGTATAACTGCTGCAGATATTGTGTTACTCTCGTCACTGATGTATATATGAAATCTGAAGGTTTGTGGCTAGAATGTGATCATTGACTGAGGTGAGGGTATGAGCATATCTCACACAAGTGATGGATACGTGGCACAACTGGGGCAACAACACACAACAGTGTATGAGTGGCGTACCAGAGCTTCTCTCAGCACTCTATTCATACACTTATTCTGTGAAGCAAACCGGGCCAACAACACAACAGTGTATGAGTGGCGTACCAGAGCTTCTCTCAGCACTCTATTCATACACTCATTCTGTGAGGCAAACCGGGCCAGAGGAGGAGAAAGATTCACTAGTTGACCAGATTATATCACATTTCTCACAGCACAACGTACAGAGTAAAGGCAGTCCCATAGCAGATTATATCACATTTCTCACAGCACAACGTACAGAGTAAAGGCAGTCCCATAGCAGATAGTGCCATGGAGGTGTGCAGTGTTGGACCTTCACATATTCTAGAGTGCTGTATGTGAGGTAGGGTGGCCATGGAGGTGTGCAGTGTTGGACCTTCACATATTTTAGAGTGCTGTATGTGAGATAGGGTGGCCATGGAGGTGTGCAGTGTTGGGCCTTCACATATTCTAGAGTGCTGTATGTGAGATAGGGTGGCCATGGAGGTGTGCAGTGTTGGGCCTTCACATATTGTAGAGTGCTGTATGTGAGATAGGGTGGCCATGGAGGTGTGCAGTGTTGGGCCTTCACATATTGTAGAGTGCTGTATGTGAGATAGGGTGGCCATGGAGGTGTGCAGTGTTGGGCCTTCACATATTGTAGAGTGCTGTATGTGAGATAGGGTGGCCATGGAGGTGTGCAGTGTTGGGCCTTCACATATTGTAGAGTGCTGTATGTGAGATAGGGTGGCCATGGAGGTGTGCAGTGTTGGGCCTTCACATATTGTAGAGTGCTGTATGTGAGATAGGGTGGCCATGGAGGTGTGCAGTGTTGGGCCTTCACATATTGTAGAGTGCTGTATGTGAGATAGGGTGGCCATGGAGGTGTGCAGTGTTGGGCCTTCACATATTCTAGAGTGCTGTATGTGAGATTGGGTGGCCAGGCCCATTCCTGGTTCCTTCCAAGATAATTCTTAAAACATACCCATGTTTATGAGAGTGGTCTGCCCCTAGAGCCACACATCTGTAAGAAAATATGCCTAGAAGAATGGTCTCCATCCATGCTGGGGTCACTGTTTGGCTGTGCAAGTAATACAAGCAAATGGTAGCTGACATGCCTGTTCTACCCGCCTTCTGTTTTAGTTGGTGCACTTCTAATAACACAGCAAGTTATTTGTGGAGGTCAGTCGGATGTTACTTATGCACTGATTGGAAGTGAATCAGCTAGCCAACATAATGACCAGTGTCCTTTCCCAGTGCTCTGACATTTGTCCAAGAAGAACAGCTCTAAGCTTGACCCAGCCTCATGAAATGACTGCTTGAAATGTGTCAGGGAAGACATTGACATGGAACTGACCAGACTGCACCTCATAGACAGTATTGACCAGACACCGGGTTCCCAATGTGTCCAACAACACACACATGGGGTTTACTTATTCTAAAAACGTGATGAGATCCTGGTGTGGGACCATTAGTTGTGTTGAATAGAGTAATAGTCAGGTATAGCTACTGAATTCAGTGCAAAGATGTTTGGTGGCGTTATGAAAGTCCCCGAAGCTGTGTTTCCTGAGACAGATATGAATACCATGGACTACCAGAGTAAGTACCAATGACTGCCTGGAAGAAACTCATGAAAATAGAACATCATATACAACTTTAAGACAGGGATAATGTGTCTTGTATATGGTCATATCATGAGAAGAGAAGATCTGGAAATTATTGTGACAACTGACAAGATCATCTACAGCAGAGAGAAATGATGCTGGATGGCTTTAGCTGGTAGTGTGGAGGGATATCATGAGTACAATTCATCCAAAACATCAGCAATTAAGATCTGTGGAGACACATGAACGAGTATGCCATTTGGCAGAACACATGATGATGATGAAAGTGTGCTGGTGTGCTAACTTCAGCAGAATGATTTCCTATTGCTAGAATA
Organism: Cepaea nemoralis; assembly: GCA_014155875.1. Classification (NCBI taxonomy): domain Eukaryota; kingdom Metazoa; phylum Mollusca; class Gastropoda; order Stylommatophora; family Helicidae; genus Cepaea; species Cepaea nemoralis. The sequence goes on along the minus strand of JACEFZ010010426.1, from coordinate 13,706 downwards.
TTAGCTGAGAACTGTGGGTTAGTTGTATGGTCAACTAATTTCATTGTTCAGTTTGTGTCTGTGAACATTTGTTCCTATTGCTAGAATATTAGCTGAGAACTGTGGGTTAGTTGTATGGTCAACTAATTTCATTGTTCAGTTTGTGTTTGTGAACATTTGTTCCAGTGGGAGGGGATGTAGGCTACACTTTCTGCAAGCAACTTGTGAATCTGTGTGGTTTTGTCTTCTCTGTGCTGACATTATTGAAGCTAAGTGGCTCCCATCTTTTGTCTATTGTCACATTATACAGCACACAAACAATGCTTGATCATTCTACTGTTGTCACGTTCATTTTTATTTACCTGCTTTAACGGACACTTTGTTTCATGAATTTTATTTTGACAAATACATCATTTCCAGAATATAGCACTGTTTGTATTTTTGTTGTTATTTTGACACGAAGTTTAATCGTGTATGTGCTTGTATATTTGTAAATATGTGCTCCAAGTCCTGGCTGAACCGAACGCCGAGACAGAAATTGTACTCAAGCAAGACGACGTGGAAAGACAGCAAACTGAAATTCTCAGAATGTCAATATCCATCCAAGCAATGAAACTGACACAAGCAGAAGACAGCAGGCATGAAGCACACAAGCTATTACACAAGTAGCAAACAGCAACTACAGAAGAAATAACAACAAACAAGATGTGCAGAACAGCAGAAGTCCTTGAATAATGCCTGGCAGTGATGGCACTGCTGTCACTGACAGCACACCACACAAGGAAGAACATGGCCATGCTTTGACAGTTACACAGCAGATGACTTTGACATGCATGCTTATGTTCATTCATCTTTAGCAACCTTTGATAGTTACACAGCAGATGACTTTGACATGCATGCTTGTGTTCATTCATCTTTAGCAACCTTTGACAGTTACACAGCAGATGACTTTGATATGCATGCTTGTGTTCATTCATCTTTAGCAACCTTTGACAGCTACACAGCAGATGACTTTGACATGCATGCTTGTGTTCATTCATCTTTGGCAACCTTTGACAGCTACACAGCAGATGACTTTGATATGCATGCTTGTGTTCATTCATCTTTAGCAACCTTTGACAGCTACACAGCAGATGACTTTGACATGCATGCTTGTGTTCATTCATCTTTGGCAACCTTTGACAGTTACACAGCAGATGACTTTGATATGCATGCTTGTGTTCATTCATCTTTAGCAACCTTTGACAGCTACACAGCAGATGACTTTGATATGCATGCTTGTGTTCATTCATCTTTGGCAACCTTTGACAGTTACACAGCAGATGACTTTGATATGCATGCTTGTGTTCATTCATCTTTGGCAACCTTTGACAGTTACACAGCAGATGACTTTGATATGCATGCTTGTGTTCATTCATTTTTGGCAACCTTTGACAGCTACACAGCAGATGACTTTGATATGCATGCTTGTGTTCATTCATCTTTAGCAACCTTTGACAGCTACACAGCAGATGACTTTGACATGCATGCTTGTGTTCATTCATCTTTGGCAACCTTTGACAGTTACACAGCAGATGACTTTGATATGCATGCTTGTGTTCATTCATCTTTGGCAACCTTTGACAGTTACACAGCAGATGACTTTGATATGCATGCTTGTGTTCATTCATCTTCAGCAACCTTTGACAGCTACACAGCAGATGACTTTGACATGCATGCTTGTGTTCATTCATCATCAGCAACCTTTGTGGATGTGCCCTGACCATGATGTGGTGTGTACCACCATTTAGACAATGTAATTGAGGCCCTAAAAATGTGGATGTACGCAAAAATATGTATTTCATGGGAGAAAAATTAAACAAATTTTGAAGTGCTAGGAAAGGTGAAATGAAACTAGATCTGGCGGAAAACAAAACCAAAGAGATAAGTTAGATATTTTCACCATACTGAATGACATGAAAATCTTATAAAAACTATACTATACTATACTGTACGCCTGTTAAATATATAAATAAACAACAAAGTAAACCAGGTCTCAGGGATGACATCTCAGCAATATTTTCACAAAGGTCAAAATATTCGACACAGAAACAAGATATCAAAAGGCAAATACAGTGACTTATCAGTTGCCACTGTTACTTAGACATTCCAAGATTGCAATGGAGATCACATGATCAACAATGATATTACAAAATATTAATTATCACAGATGACCAGTTTGATGCCTGCCTGAAATAACAACATTCTCGGTATTGAGAAAAAGAACAACTAGAATAAAGGCAGCCATAAACTGGCTTGAATAATATTACTTAAGTATTATACATGAGCTGGTCTCCCTGGTCCAGGGGTTACATGACTTTCTCCATAATCCTGTATACTCTTGTGAGTAACGTAATGTGCGTGAGAATTGGTAGCGGTTCTCTCCGTGTCGGTAACTTACGGGGTATGTGAGCCGGTCGCTCAGAAAGTAATGTCAAACTACTGAGCGTAATCTTGCCAAGAAATCGACAATCAGCTGAAAGATGCTGATGTTGACAGCGATGTCCTGTAAAGGATATGCGAACAAAAGAAAACATCTGTACATGAAAACAGGCATATCTTGTGCAGAATGTTGTGCTTCATATAAAATATCAAAGATAATGAGCATCAGTTAGATCTTGTCGCCAGGACGTGCTGGTGTGTTAGGAAATGAACAATCAGACAGACTGGCTGGGTGTGCGCTGTTCAGCAGGTACTGGGACATGATTAGGGCCAGACAGACTGGCTGGGTGTGTGCTGTTCAGCAGGTACTGGGACATGATCAGGGCCAGACAGACTGGCTGGGTGTGTGCTGCTCAGCAGGTACTGCGACATGATCAGGGCCAGACAGACTGGCTGGATGTGTGCTGTTCAGCAGGTACTGGGACATGATCAGGGCCAGACAGACTGGCTGGGGCTGTGCTGTTCAGCAGATACTGGGACATGATCAGGGCCAGACAGACTGGCTGGGTGTGCGCTGTTCAGCAGGTACTGGGACATGATCAGGCAGACAGACTGGCTGGGTGTGTGCTGTTCAGCAGGTACTGGGACATGATCAGGGCCAGACAGACTGGCTGGGTGTGTGCTGCTCAGCAGGTACTGGCGACATGATCAGGGCCAGACAGACTGGCTGGATGTGTGCTGTTCAGCAGGTACTGGGACATGATCAGGGCCAGACAGACTGGCTGGGGCTGTGCTGTTCAGCAGATACTGGGACATGATCAGGGCCAGACAGACTGGCTGGGTGTGCACTGTTCAGCAGGTACTGGGACATGATCAGGGCCAGACAGACTGGCTGGGTGGGCGCTGTTCAGCAGGTACTTGGACATGATCAGGGCCAGACAGACTGGCTGGGTGTGCGCTGTTCAGCAGATACTGGGACATGATCAGGCAGACAGACTGGCTGGGTGTGTGCTGTTCAGCAGGTACTGGGACATGATCAGGGCCACACAGACTGGCTGGGTGTGCGCTGTTCAGCAGGTACTGGGACATGAACAGGGCCAGACAGACTGGCTGGGTGTGTGCTGTTGAGCTGGTACTGGGACATGATCAGGCAGACAGACTGGCTGGGTGTGTGCTGTTCAGCAGGTACTGGGACATGATCAGGGCCAGACAGACTGGCTGGGTGTGTGCTGTTCAGCAGGTACTGGGACATGATCAGGGCCAGACAGACTGGCTGGGTGTGTGCTGTTCAGCAGATACTGGGACATTATCAGGCAGACAGACTGGCTGGGTGTGCGCTGTTCAGCAGGTACTAGGACATGATCAGGGCCAGACAGACTGGCTGGGTGTGCGCTGTTCAGCAGGTGCTGCGACATGATCAGGGCCAGACAGACTGGCTGGGTGTGTGCTGTTCAGCAGGTACTGGGACATGATCAGGGCCAGACAGACTGGCTGGGTGTGCTCTGTTCAGCAGATACTGGGATATGATCAGGCAGACAGACTGGCTGGGTGTGTGCTGTTCAGCAGGTACTGGGACATGATCAGGGCCAGACAGACTGGCTGGGTGTGTGCTGTTGAGCTGGTACTGGGACATGATCAGGCAGACAGACTGGCTGGGTGTGTGCTGTTCAGCAGATACTGGGACATTATCAGGCAGACAGACTGGCTGGGTGTGCGCTGTTCAGCAGGTACTAGGACATGATCAGGGCCAGACAGACTGGCTGGGTGTGCGCTGTTCAGCAGGTGCTGCGACATGATCAGGGCCAGACAGACTGGCTGGGTGTGTGCTGTTCAGCAGGTACTGGGACATGGTCAGGCAGACAGACTGGCTGGGTGTGCTCAGCAGGTACTGGGACATGATCAGGCAGACTGGCTGGGTGTGTGCTGTTCAGCAAGAACTGGGACATGATCAGGCAGACAGACTGGCTGGGTGTGTGCTATTCAGTAGGTATTGGGACATGATCATGGCCACACAGACTGGCTGGGTGTGCGCTGTTCAGCAGGTACTGGGACATGATCAGGGCCAGACATACTGGCTAGGTGTGTGCTGTTCAGCAGGTACTGGGACATGATCAGGGCCAGACAGACTGGCTGGGTGTGTGCTGTTCAGCAGGTACTGGGACATGATCAGGGCCAGACAGACTGGCTGGGGCTGCGCTGTTCAGCAGGTACTGGGACATGATCAGGCAGACAGACTGGCTGGGGCTGCGCTGTTCAGCAGGTACTGGGACATGATCAGGCACACAGACTGGCTGGGTGTGCTCTGTTCAGCAGGTACTGGGACATGATCAGGCACACAGACTGGCTGGGTGTGCTCTGTTCAGCAGGTACTGGGACATAATCAGGGCCAGACAGACTGGCTGGGTGTGCGCTGTTCAGCAGGTACTGGGACATGATCAGGGCCAGACAGACTGGCTGGGTGTGTGCTGTTCAGCAGGTACTGGGACATGATCAGGGCCAGACAGACTGGCTGGGTGTGCGCTGTTCAGCAGGTACTGGGACATGATCAGGCAGACAGACTGGCTGGGTGTGTGCTGTTCAGCAGGTACTGGGACATGAGCAGGGCCAGACAGACTGGCTGGGTGTGTGCTGTTCAGCAGGGTACTGGGGACATGATCAGGGGGCCAGACAGACTGGCTGGGTGTGTGCTGTTCAGACAGATACTGGGACATTATCAGGCAGACAGACTGGCTGGGTGTGCGCTGTTCAGCAGGTTAGCTAGGGGACATGATCAGGGCCAGACGGACTGGCTGGGTTGTGCCTGTCGCAGGTCTGCGCTGAGCAGGTACTGGGACATGATCAGGCAGACAGACTGGCTGGGTGTGTGCTGTTCAGCAGGTACTGGGACATGATCAGGCAGACAGACTGGCTGGGTGTGTGCTGTTCAGCAGGTACTGGGACATGATCAGGCAGACAGACTGGCTGGGTGTGCGCTGTTCAGCAGGTACTGGGACATGATCAGGCAGACAGACTGGCTGGGTGTGTGCTGTTCAGCAGGTACTGGGACATGATCAGGGCCAGACAGACTGGCTGGGTGTGTGCTGTTCAGCAGGTACTGGGACATGATCAGGGCCAGACAGACTGGCTGGGTGTGCGCTGTTCAGCAGGTACTGGGACATGATCGGGGCCAGACAGACTGGCTGGGGTGCGCTGTTCAGCAGGTACTGGGACATGATCAGGCCAGACAGACTGGCTGGGTGTGCGCTGTTCAGCAGGTACTGGGACATGATCAGGCACACAGACTGGCTGGGTGTGCTCTGTTCAGCAGGTACTGGGACATGATCAGGCCAGACAGACTGGCTGGGTGTGTGCTGTTCAGCAGGTACTGGGACATGATCAGGGCCAGACAGACTGGCTGGGTGTGCGCTGTTCAGCAGGTACTGGGACATGATCAGGCAGACAGACTGGCTGGGTGTGTGCTGTTCAGCAGGTACTGGGACATGATCAGGCAGACAGACCTGGCTGGGTGTGTGCTGTTCAGCAGGTACTGGGACATGATCAGGCAGACAGACTGGCTGGGTGTGTGCTGTTCAGCAGGTACTGGGACATGATCAGGGCCAGACAGACTGGCTGGGTGTGTGCTGTTCAGCAGGTACTGGGACATGATCAGGGCCAGACAGACTGGCTGGGTGTGCGCTGTTCAGCAGATACTGGGACATGATCAGGCAGACAGACTGGCTGGGTGTGTGCTGTTCAGCAGGTACTGGGACATGATCAGGCAGACAGACTGGCTGGGTGTGTGCTGTTCAGCAGTACTGGGACATGATCAGGGCCAGACAGACTGGCTGGGTGTGTGCTGTTCAGCAGGTACTGGGACATGATCAGGGCCAGACAGACTGGCTGGGTGTGCGCTGTTCAGCAGATACTGGGACATGATCAGGCAGACAGACTGGCTGGGTGTGTGCTGTTCAGCAGGTATTGGGACATGATCAGGGCCCCTTGGAATCATGGGTATGGTGTGGAAGAACAGATACGCCATCATGACCTAGGCACAATGGGGCGGCAAGGAGTGATCAAGGGACCTGGCTGACACTCAGTACTCCCTAGTTAGACCAGGTGGACACACAATCAGACTGCAGCTGGTACCATTAGTATCAGGACTCTTTGCTGGCTGTTGCAGATGAGGACGGAGCATGCATGGGAGTGTCCCGAGTGCTGTGATGTTGGTTCTTGACTCAACACAATTCTACCTAGACACACATACATACATAGACGTAACAGCGAAAAACTCAGGCGAAAATGGTGGGGGGGGGGGGGGATATTCTCTTGAAAATAAAAAATGGAGCAGAGAAAACACAGTAGCAACTGGCAAATTCTCAAGCAATTTAGAGCAGAAATGCAGTTGACACAGAAAAATAAAGAGAAATACATAGCTATTTTCAGAGACTGGAATCAGTCGTTTCAATACTGAACAACACAATCAGTGCTCAGCTAGCAAATCTAAGAATAGTGCTCACTGGACTATGGTGAAAAACCCAAAGGGTTTATCATAGAATGGATTTACATTGCAACGTACCGTACATGAAGAGGCTTTCAAATTGGCAAATAAGGGCAGACGACTACAATATCAAACTGATTTAGACATAATCTATGAAAAGGCCCAGAGGTTTATAAGAAACAATTATACAACCAACTGGGAATCGAAGTATTCAGGCCACCAGAGAGATAATGCATATTCGTACCAAGTCCACCAGAGTGATCAAGTAACATCTTGAAAACTTCGCACATGACATAACAGGCCTATATACAACCTTTTTAATAAACTAAAGATAGAAGATACGAATGAATAAAACAGTAGAGTTAGTAAAATGACAGCTAAACATTTGCCGCAAGATTGTCCAACACACTTGGAGGTATAACATACAGGTATAGACGGACATCAGTCAGGTTATAATTACTCCAGAGCCTGGGACAGAAAGTCTTGGAGATCCACTCTAGCCAACACTCATTGTGGAGGCGGCACTTGATTGATTGAAAAGACAAATATGACAAATGTTGACTGCAGCAGGATATGACAGGAAACAACGCGGTTTGTTGAGATCCTGCGTGTTGCAATAGCTAGAAAATCATGTAGTGGACTTGCACAACTGAATAGAAACCAGAGTAGAGAAAGGTTCCACTTGTAAATGAATAAATATTAAAATACAACAAACAAACAATATAACAATGCGGAATTAAATTAAGAATCATCATCATAATCATCTAATGCCATGTCGACTGTTGTGGGCGATTATGCTTCTTCACATCTTGCGATCTCCAACGGTTTGTATCAATTCTTGTGTTGACTTAATTCCGTTCTATGACACAAGACTGTACATCATTTTCTCTAGCTGTCTTCCTGTATTTCTCTTTTCATCAATTTTTCGAGTTGTTAATTTTTTTTGTCTTCTCAGAATGTAATCAGCAATTATGACTGTCTTTTTTGATGTTTGTGATAAGCCGTCTTTGCGACTTAGCCACCCTCAAAATGTCCAGATACTCATTTTGGCTGTCGATGGAATGTTCAACATTCGTCTATAAACCACATGTCCAAGGCTTCTAGTTATGTTTTCGTTTGTTTACCAATTATTCAAGATTCGCAGCCATATTTTAGCACTGGTTCTATGTAACATGCAAGAATTATATTTCTAATTTCCATCGACAAGGACTTATTGCACAAACTGTTCTTCATTTGACACATTTGAACACATTTGACAAATGAAGAACACATGATTTGTTCTTCATTTGATAGAATCTCCGTGATGCATCTTCCATCTGATGTTATCCATGTGCCCAGATATCCGAACTTCTGCACTTGCTCCACATTAACATTATTTACTTTAATTGTAAATTTAGACACGATCTATATTTTTGATATCGCCATAAACTTCTGTCTTCCTGTTATCCAAGCTAAGGTCCATTTTGTCATTTTCTACAACCGCTGTATCTATCATTTCCTGTAATCCTTATTGGTTTATTGCTGTCAAGACGGTGTCGTCAGCATAACTTAAGTTGTTTGTTTATATTACGTGCACAAACCAGGATCCCCGGTTAAGAATAAACACATTAAATTACGTCACACATGTCCGACGTTTCAATTACACGTGCAACGTTTTCGTTAGATTCTTGAAGTTTCTATTAAATATTTGATTTTCTATTATATATCCGATCTTTCCGTTAGATGTCTGACGTTTCTATTAAATGTTGTATTTTCTATTATATGTCCGATCTTTCTGTCAGATGTCCGACGTTTCTATTAAATGTTTGATTTTCTATTATATGTCCGATCTTTCCGTTACATGTCCGACGTTTCTATTAAATGTTTGATTTTCTATTATATGTCCGATCTATCCGTTAGATGTCCTACGTTTCTATTACGTATCAAATGTTTTGTTACATATTCGACGTTTCCATTAGATGTCATTCGTTTTCATTACATATCCAGTGTTTTTGTTACATATTCGACGTCTCCGTTAAATGTCCGATGTTTCTGTTAGATGTCCGACGTTTCTATTACATATCCAGTATTTTTGTTACTTATTCGACGTTTCTGTTAGATGTCCGACATTTCTATTACATCTCCAGTGTTTTTGTTGCATATTCGACGTTTCCGTTAAATGTCTGACGTTTAAATTGCATATCCAGTGTGTTTGTTACATATTCGACGTTTCCGTTAGATGTCCGACGTTTCTATTACATATCCAGTGTGTTTGTTACATATTCGACGTTTCTGTTAAATGTCCGACGTTTCTATTACATATCCAGTGTTTTTGTTACATATTCGACGTTTCCATTAGATGTCTGACGTTTCTTTTACATATCCAGTGTGTTTGTTACATATTCGACGTTTCCGCCCGCCCGCCCGTCTATGTGCTTGTGTGTGTAATTTACTCAAGTCTGTATTAACCATGCTGGATATAAGACAAGTCCGTAAATAAAGCGGAGGAACAAGGTGAATCTAATTTACTAACAAACCTGGCAACCTGTCCAGCGCCAGTCTGACACAATGACCCGTCACCCGCAACTCTATATCACGACGCGGACTCACATTTTACCCACCTCGAAGCTGATAAATAAGACATGGCGATTGTCAGACACAAACAGGCTAAAGCCCGTGCTAACTTATCCAAAGTGTATACATTTCCCGCTCTACTTATCTATCAATCAATCAATCATGTGCCATGCCGGAAAGCGTGGGCGGTCATGACTCGCCATTTCACTCGATCACCAGTGTCGTGGATCAGCTCAGTGTTCCTGTCTTGTCCATGCCATGTGGCCAACCCATCCAGGTATTTTCCTCTCGGTCTTCCTCTTGGTCTGTTCCCCTCGATCTTGCCAGTTGTCACTAAGTTCTCCAACCCATTTCTTCTCATAACATGTCCAAAAAATTTTGACTGTCTACGTCTAATTTCTCTAATCAGTCTACGATGTTCATTTGTCTCCTGTAGTACTTGGTCATTGGTTTTTCTGTCTGTCCATGGTATTCTTTGCATTTTCCTCAGAAACCACATTTCTGCAGCCATCAGATGCTTTTCAGCTTGACTGCTCATTGTCCAAGTTTCACATCCATACAAAAGAACAGGCTCTATGTATCCCCTCAACACTCTTTTTCTCGTTTCAATTGACATCTTTTTATTGGTCAGAATGTTTTTCATCTTGCTAAAGGCTACTTTCGCCATGGCGATTCTTGTTCTAATCTCTTCAAGGCATCTCCCATCAGATGTCATAACTGTTCCAAGATAATTGTACCGATTCACTTGTTGAAGAATATTTCCATTTACTCGTATATTACATTGTGGCACTTCTTTCTTCCTACTGACGACCATAACCTGAGTCTTTTTACAATTTAATTCTAACCCCAGTTGCTCACTGTGTACAACAACCGCATCTACTAATTGTTGCAGGTCCTGCGCATTGTCTGCAATTAATACTGTATCATCTGCATATCTAATGTTATTGATGTTTCGTCCTCCAATGCTGATTCCATTTATATCCTCTACATTTCTGAAAATATTTTCACTGTACAGGGAAAAAAGATCTGGAGACATCACACATCCCTGCCTAACACCTCTCTTAATTGGCTGATACTGTCCCACTTCATTATCAATCCTTATTGCAGCTTGTTGTTTCCAATATATGTTTTTTATAAGTCTAACTAGCTGACCCGGCCCGGCTTCGCCCAGTCCTTGGTGGGGAGCATCTCATTTAATTCATATAAGTAGTCATATAAGTTCCCGTTCCCGTTACCGACTGTCTGTCTGTCTGTCTGTCTGTCTGTCTGTCTGTCTGTCTGTCTGTCTGTCTGTCTGTCTGTCTGTCTGTCTGCCTGACTCGGCCCGGCATCGCCCAGTCCTTGGTGGGGAGCATCTCATTTAATTCATATAAGTAGTCATATAAGTTCCCGTTCCCTTTACCGACTATCTGTCTGTCTGTCTGTCTGTCTGTCTGTCTGTCTGTCTGTCTGTCTGTCTGTCTGTCTGTCTGTCTGTCTGTCTGTCTATCTGTCTGTCTGTCTGTCTGACCCGGCCCGGCTTCTCCCAGTCCTTGGTGGGGAGCATCTCATTTAATTCATATAAGTAGTCATATAAGTTCCCGTTCCCGTTACCGACTGTCTGTCTGTCTGTCTGTCTGTCTGTCTGTCTGTCTGTCTGTCTGTCTGTCTGTCTAACTCGGCCCGGCATCGCCCAGTCCTTGGTGGGGAGCATCTCATTTAATTCATATAAGTAGTCATATAAGTTCCCGTTCCCGTTACCGACTATCTGTCTGTCTGTCTGTCTGTCTGTCTGTCTGTCTGTCTGTCTGTCTATCTGTCTGTCTGTCTGTCTGTCTGACCCGGCCCGGCTTCGCCCAGTCCTTGGTGTGGAGCATCTCATTTAATTCATATAAGTAGTCATATAAGTTCCCGTTCCCGTTACCGACTATCTGTCTGTCTGTCTGTCTGTCTGTCTGTCTGTCTGTCTGTCTGTCTGTCTGTCTGTCTGTCTATCTGTCTGTCTGTCTGTCTGTCTGACCCGGCCCGGCATCGCCCAGCTCCTGGTGTGGAGCATCTCATTTAATTCATATAAGTAGTCATATAAGCTCACGTTCCCGTTCCCGACTATCTATCTGTCTGTCTGTCTGTCTATCTGTCTGTCTGTCTATCTGTCTGTCTGTCTATCTGTCTGTCTGTCTATCTGTCTGTCTGTCTGTCTGATCCGGCCCGGCTTCGCCCAGCCCCTGATGGGGAGCATCTCATTTAGTTCATATGAGTAGTCATATAAGTTCCCGTTCCCGACTGTCTGTCTGTCTGTCTGTCTGTCTGTCTGTCTGTCTGTCTGTCTGTCTGTCTGTCTGTCTGTCTAATCATTTATTGGTTGCAGTTAGAACAACCTTAGATAAACGAAGACCAACTTACAAAAAGCATTAGAAAGAGCACTTGAAAGATCTTTACATCTTCCCCAACAATTAACTTGGGTAAATGGAGCAGCGGCAGCAGCAGCAGCAGAAGAAGAAGAAAAAGGAGGAGTAGGAGCTGGGAGGAGGAAGAGGGAGGAGGAGGGAGGAGGAGGAGAGAAAGAGAGAAGAGGAGGATGGAGGAGGGAGAGGGAGGAGGGGGAGGAGAAGAGGAAGAGGGTAGGAGGTGGAGGAGGGGGAGAGGAGGAGGGAGGAGGAATATAACGCATATGCCTGTAGATTTAATAATGGCTGAAGTTGTTCCATGTCTTCTTATTTTTTTTTTTTTTTTTTTTTGACAATTCAAAACTGTTATTGTTATTCAGTATATCTGACCCTGCTGAAGTTATGAATGTGTGGTCTTCTGTGCTGTCTCCGAAGTCAGCGTCATATTTTTAAAACATGCAGCTATTGAGCTGACGATAATTATATCCGTTTGACTAATACTTTCTAGAGATTTGGACATATTTCTCTTTGCCAGCATTTACCAACTTTTCATGACATTTATTTTAGAAAAAGTGATGACTTCTCCATGTCTTCTTAGAGTTGGCGACAGTGTAAAGAAATATAAAATATTCAAACTTGATAGAGATAAGGTAACTATTATTTATTCATTCTTTAAGCAAAAAAAGATGAGTTACAATGTTATGCATTATGCATTATTTTTATGAAAACTTTAAAAATGCCTTACAGATTGTATCATTATTTATTATAACTCATATGCCGGTACATAACTATGGACAAAGAGTTTATAAATCTTTGAAAACGATGCCACAATATGACTATAAGTTATACAGAAAAGTTATGCCCCTTGAAATAACTTTTACAGAGTTAGGTCCCCTGAGATATATGAAATTATAATGAAAAATGAAAAATGAAATAATATTGGGTAAGCAGCCAATTTCACACACAAAAAATATGACAGTGGGCTGCACTGGAATGAAAGGAAGACGTGTTGAAAATTTCATCTCAATCGGATGGGCCGTTCGCGAGCGCATAAAGGACATACATACATACATACAGACAGACAGACAGACGGAGATCGCAATTTATATATAAGATGTCTTTCCCATCAATTTGTAGATCTGCAAGCATATCCACCATGCTGACATGTCTAACGCTATCAAAAGCCTTTGTATAGTCAATAAAGCAAAGATGTATATCCTTGTTTACTTCTAAGCACGTTTAATAACTGTTCGCAGCATATACACAGCATTTACTGTACCCGTTCCTTCTTCAAACCCACATTGTTCTTCCCCTATTTCAGGTTGTATCTTCGTCCTCATTCTTTGCATGATAATTCTTAGCAAAATCTTTGTGATGTGACTCATTATACTAATTGTTCTATCTTGATCACATTCCAAGGTTCCTGATTTCTTTGGGATTGCAATAAATATAGAGTTACATAATTCAGGAGGTATATCTCCAGTATCATATAATGTGTTCAGCAGTCTGGTGACTTGATCTATTCCAAATTCTTCTAAAGCTTTAATCATTTCTGTTGTGATGTTATCTGCACCGGGGGCCTTGCCAGCTTTCATATGCTTAAGAACATTTCGAACCTCCATCTCCAAAATTGGCGGTCCTTCATTATTAAATCTAATATCATACTGTTCGTCTCTGTTATCATCATAAAGGTGTTCCACATAGTCTGTCCATACCTGTAGAATCTGGTCTTTTTCTATTATGATTTTGCCATCTTCAGTTTTTTAGACACCCTGTTGATGTACTTGTTCTTTTATTAGTAAGTTCCTGAATTCGTTTGTGCACTAATTTTGGGATTTTGGCTTTGTGTTGGCTTTTTAATTTCTAAGCACTTTTTATCAAGCCATGCTTCTTTTGCCTCCTTACATAAT
>JACEFZ010010425.1:0-17402 GCA_014155875.1 Cepaea nemoralis | reverse complement strand
AAAAAAAAAAACAAAAAAAATTCTTTTGTAATCGATTCTTGTATTAACGCCATCTTGAATAATTTTAAATTTCCCCCCCCCCCCCCCCCCCCCCCCCCCCCCCCCCCCCTTTCCAGAAACCCTAAAATTCCCTAGGGGGGAATTCCCCACCGGTCTAGAACCAGTGCACTAAACAATAAAAACAGCACACCCCCCCCCCCCCCCAAAAAAAAAAAAGAGATAATAAATAGAATAATCAAATCAGTCCAAAAAAATACGCCAACATCAAAACAAGACCATTATTATTTAATTGACAGACAAAACAAATAATTATTCTGCACCTAAATGAGGACACCATCGATTATGCAACCACGTGTATACAAAATTCAAGATTGGCAAATCAGCCATGTGCACACGTGATTTGCGCCGCATGACACCAAATCACATACTTCAAGACTGCCCCGCATTCAACATATCTAGGCAAACCTTCTGGTCTAGAGAAACTACAGTGGAGGATAAATGTGGAACATTGAGTGAAATAAAAAAGACAGTGGTGTGTATACACAAGACAACATTGCAGATATAGACAAATTTCAAGCGAACGAAAGAAGAAGAGACAGAATATCAACATTGAAAGCAGTAGAAACGTCGGAATTCCCTTTTGCCGCCTTTAAAAGGAATTTTAAAACAATCTGGTTGTACTTGTCAAAAGTCACATTCATTACATGCCCAAATCTCTATACGTGGGAGTCGCCATAGCTAAGGTGCTAGCATGAGTGCCTGCCGGCGCAGCCGTCGTGTGTTCGAAGCTAATTTAATTACCTGAAGTGCCATGGGAGGATTAATCGTCTGAAGCGACTTCCCGTTTCTATTTCCCTATGCAAACTCCCTTTAATTCCATATATAATACGACATATCTGCTACCATATTAACAACTTTTAAGTCATAACTGTGACACACCCCTACTTCCCATTTTCCGCCATCTATTTTTGTTTGATCTAATCCTACATTTTGTCTGGCACTGAATCTGTTATGGCGAAATTTTCAAATTGACCCAACCTAAAATATCATGGGAAGTAAAGACGGCCGATATGATATTGACTGCATCATCAATCGAGTGTCCTTTGGTGTATATAAATATGTGCCTTGCACCATATACCCAATACTCCTCAATACGTGGGAAATAGACATGTCATTTATTTTACTTGATATCTCCGTTCGTGCTCTAGTCTTCTCCCATAGATCACATATACCCAATACTCCTCAATACGTGGGAAATAGACATGTCATTTATTTTACTTGATATCTCAGTTCGTGCTCTAGTCTTCTCCCATAGATCACATATACCCAATACTCCTCAATACGTGGGAAATAGACATGTCATTTATTTTACTTGATATCTCCGTTAGTGCTCTAGTCTTCTCCCATAGATCACATATACCCAATACTCCTCAATACGTGGGAAATAGACATGTCATTTATTTTACTTGATATCTTCGTTCGTGCTCTAGTCTTCTCCCATAGATCACACAAGTAAAAAGAAGAATCCCTGCACTGTTCACGAAATCCCTAGCAACGACGAAGTTTAAAATGTGTCAATACCCCAATCACGCTTTCTATAAATATTCTAGTGTGGATTTCCTTTTGTAATGTTTCACGTAATTTGGGCAAATGAATGTTTAGTTAATTGTTTCTTATATCCAACCGTCCCAAACATTGCTAGTGTGTGATTGTGCATTTAAAAAAAAGGGAAAAAAGAAGTTAGTTGCAAATCCTTTACAGGACGTAGCAGTCAACTCCAGCATTTGGCTGTTTGTGATTCCTGAGCAAGTGTACGTTCAGTAGTTTGCCATTGTTTTCTGAACGATCGGCATTCGTACAATTGTAGGGAAACCAACGCAAAGCGGTCTGCTTCTAAATCGCCCTCAGCTGTGTTTCGAATGCGACATGCGAGATTACGAATTTCATTCGCAAGCCTATTGACACAGCCGGCTCTGCGCATACGGGTCATCCTAGTTTCTTGCCCTTACAAGAGAAGGTCAAGGACCCATTTTGAAATAATGGGCAGAAGAGTAAGACGAAGACTATTCTGCCTTACTCGTTACATAAATATACTCAGCATTCAAAGCATAGTCACTGATCAATACATGGGTCAGGATGACTGGGGTTCAAATTCATTACTACTAATGATCATACGGGATGTATTTTAATGACTGTGCAGGGTTTGAAAATATTGCCGGCCCAAGTTTTGTATTTACCTATTATGTCACATGAACTTTACAGAGGGTGAATACAAAACTTGGACCGGCGATATTTTCAAACACTGCACAGTTATTAAAAATACACCCTGTACCTCTCTCTATCAACTGCGATTGTTGACAAGAGATGAAGAAGTTTGAAAAAGCAAAAGAATCGACTTCATTGCAACGAGTTTTATCCCATATGGCTCAATCTCTGACCGCATAACAGCCTGTCGAAAGCCTCACGCAAAGCATGAACTCCGTAGCTCCAGCGATGACCCCCAGGAGTCTCCGAGTAAATGGCACTCCTGAACAGAACAATGTAGCACGGAATCGAACCCATAATGTGTGAAGCGCTAGGCACACGGCGTAAGCACTTCGCCTCGGAGACTCCCAGACAATTACTCTATGCTATCATATTTTATTTAATTTCGCCTGTAGTTGTTGTCCCCCCCCCCCCTTCCCCCCCCCCCCCCCCCTAGATAACCTGAAAATTCTGAATATCTGGTGGATACTGATGATGGAAAGTGACATTTTTGTTATTGATATACGAGGTGACTTCAAACTAAACTTGAAATGTGTGTGTGTGTGTGTGTGTGTGTGTGTGTGTGTGTGTGTGTGTGTGTGTGTGTGTGTGTGTATGTTGAATATACTCTGAAAAAGTAAAGTACAAATGTATTATTTTTCGATTGTACTCACCGTTGTGTTCAATGCAAATCCTCCAGGCGCCGATAAGCGTCCTTGGATTCCTGTAGACATTGAATTATCTTGGTCGCATTTGTATCCACCATTGCACCACCCTGCTGTACCTTTTCACAGCAGTAACGCCGTTTTAAAACTTCCTCCGCCACTCATACACTTGCTGCACTGACAGACCATGGCATCACCATACTGGACCCTTCATTCACCGGTGAATTGCTACAGGTTTAACCCCTTCACTGATAAAAAAAAGGATAGCAGAACGCTGCTCCTCTTTAGTTGCATGTCAAAAGTTGGGCGGCCATCTTTACATTGTCCATATGACATCACCGGGTTCGTCTGAACTGTGATGCCACGGTTTAACACTCTTGACATCTTTAACAGCAATATTGACAGATTACAAGACAATGGCATGGTTATAGTAATTTCTATCACACTGTTAAGGTTTTCATTTGAAGGCCCCCTCCCCCCTTGCATACAAAATTCAAGATCGGCTAATCAGCCATGTGCACATGTAGATTGGCGCCGCAGACAACAATCACATATTCCAAGACTGTCCAAAATATGACACATTAGGTAAACCTTCTGGCCTAGAGAAACAACAGTGGAAGATAAACTCTATGGACCACTGAGTGAACTTTCTAAAAAAGACAGTGAAATTCATACAAGAGACAGCATTGAAGTTTTAGACAAATTTCAAGGGGACGAAAGAAGAAGAAGAAGAAGAAGAAGGTCGTTTTAGTCCTGAAATGTCTTGCATCTACACGAAAGAGGTTGTTGTAGAGCAGTGGTTCTCAACCGGTGGGGAATCCCCCCCCCCCCCTCCCCCAGGGGGAAATTTTAGGGTTTCCAGGGGGAATTAAGATTATTTCATGATCGCGTTAATACAAGAACTGATTACTTGATATTGTTTTTCCCTTCATACTGTTCGGTTCTGTACGTCTCACCCTTCTAAAATTCAATTTATAACGTAAATAGACCCATAAATCATGCCTTATGTGGACGTCTAGACTTGTTTTAGTATGTGCTATTAAATTTAGCTTCCATTATTACGTATACTGTGTAGGGGCGGGCGGGCGAGATTTTTAGGTAGGAAATACGAAAGGGGGGAATGACGTTCTGAAAATATGGTGAAAAGGGGGGGGGGGGGCACGGGCCAAATATTTAGATAGGATATACGAAAGAGGGGAATGACGTTCTGAAAATATGGTGAAGGGGGGCACGGGCCAAAAAAGGTTGAGAACCACTGGCCTAGATATTAGCACCCCCCCCCCCCCCACGCCCCCCCCCCTCTCGCAAAAAAATAAAAAAGACAACTATGATAATTAGCAGTGGAAACGAGAGGCCATCAATGAGCATCACAGTAAAGCGGGAGGAACAAGTAACAAGTTTCTCCTATCTTGGACATGTGATAACAGAGGATGGCAGAAGTGAAGCAGAAATCAAAAAGAAAATAGAAATGGCCGAAAATGCTTTCAACAGCATGAAAACAGTATTGACATCTAAAGAGATTAACAATGCATTAAACATGAGAATTGTTAAACGTTATCTATATTCAACACTGCTATATGGCGCGGAAGCCTGGACATGAAACAAGCAATTAGAAAGTTGAACAGAGGCTCTAGAGATGTGGATATACAGACGAATATGTTGTATATCATGGAAATAAAATCAATCAAATACCGAGGTTCTAGAAAGACTGGGAATGAAAAGAGAGCTGATAAAAGAAATCAAAAAAGAGGGAAATAAAGTATTTCGGCCACGTTAAAAGACATGACACTCTTATAAAAACAATACTGGAGTGTAAGGTTGAAGGCAAGCGAGCAAGAGGTAGACAACGATACACGTGGGAAGATAACATCAAAAGATGGACGAACAGCAACCTGACAAAATGTGCGGTCAGGGCGAGAGACAGTGTTGAAGATCCATTACAGCCAACCTTCAATGTGGAGACGGCACCTGAATGATTGACTGATGCAGTGGACACACCCGTTGACTCTGATTACGACCCAAAAAAAAACAAAAAACAACAACAATTCAAGAAACATGAATCCCTTGGGAAAGTCTGGACTCACATCGTTTCGGATATGAAGGGTCTTATAGGCGAATTTCATGGTTTCAGAAGTGAGCTCATACCAGTGTGGAATATGCACCATGCGCTGAGTGAGATTCCATGCATCGACTGTACGGTAGAGTTAAAAATACTCTTGAAAGGACGACTCTAGCGGAGACCGTCACAGGAACATGACAGACCAAAAGCTGCGTTGTCGATGGCAAGAGATTGCCGCCATGCAAATGTTGAGTGATGGAATATTTAATAATATATTTTAATGACTGTGAATTGTAATTTATACCGATTGTGAATTGCATTCCTGATTTGATCAGTAATTACAGGATGTGACACGTTTCGGTCTCCTGTAAAGTTTTTTTTTTTTCGTAAATCAGTGTGTTGTTAGTGGTTTCAGAATGAGGAGGAAGAAGGTAAATGCACGTCTGGTATTTGGGACAGTAACAGCATTAACTAATAATTAATAGTAACTAACTATATCAAACGTAAACGAGCACCCCCGGACAACAGGAATAGATGAGACTGGAAAGTTCGATGCAGTTCAGAGGACTTGAGACTGGAGAAGTTATATAGCAGGTCAGTAGAGTAACATGCTAATTCAGGAAATCTAACGACTGATCCTACCGACCTGTGACACGCTCATAAACCATAATCGTGTCCTACAAAACAATAATTCACGTGCTAACGAAAAGATATCATACTAACTGCCCTTGACACCAGGCAAGAGTTTCAAAATATATCACTCGTTTCAACAGGCTGTAGAATGGTACACGCATAACAATTGTTCATGTCTCCCCTGCTGCTTAATCTACCTTTTGTATCCATTCGTTGAATACTACGTACGCCGAACTGGAGACAGTAATTCATTTTACATAGTATTCTCTGATCAGAGGTAAAAAGCAAATTATCCATAGATCAGGAAATCAACATCAGGATTGGTAAGGCAGCAACAACAATGAACAGTTTAACAAAAAAAAGTGTCCGGGAGAACAGGACGCTTACCGATAAAACAAAAGTCCTTGTTTATCAAGCCTATGTCCTTAGTACTCTACTTTATGGCAGTGAAACCTGGACAACTTACTCACACCAAGGGAAACGTTTAAACAGCTTTCATATGCGGTGTCTGCGAAGAATACTTGGTATTAAGCGGCAAGACAAAATTACAAATACTGAAGTATTGGAAAGATCAGGTTGTGTGAAGGTTTGTTTCATGCTCAGTCTTCGTATACTTAGATGGATGGGACACGTTAGGAGGATGGATGATGGTAGAATACCAAAGGACATCTTTCTTTTTGGTAAATTACAGATGGGTAAGAGATCTCAGGGTCGGCCTCTACTACGATACAAAGATGTGTGTGCCAAATGGTGAATAACATATAATGAACATCTGCTACAAGTTGTCAAGGTAGAATAATAATGGCGAAGAATAATTCATGGCCATCTGTTTGTCCTGAGTGAGAGGAATAATGCTTTACTGATCTAGCTCTTCTACGAAGTAGTTCCTAGCTACTACTGCCATCTCCTGAAGGATTGTTGACAATCTTCTCTCCTTTGATATACTCATGCCGCCTTCCGTGCCGCCAGCCCAAGCTCTACTCACTGGTTACAAAACTATCCCCTTGTGACGTTTTCTACTTTCTCACGTCTCTTAGCGACTTTTTCTATCTGTTGGTTCGAGATTACTTCTCCGATTCTTTGTGACTTATCCATTATGTCATTCATCTTGACTCGCTACATGGCAGTGTGTAAGCGGGACATGATTGATACAGGCATTGATAATGCACATTGTGAAGAAGTCGCTGCTGAACGTGTTGCATGGAGGGCAAATATCAGAAATGGAATAAAGATAAAGGAGAAAATGATTGCAGATAAGTCACACACCGTGTGTGCTAGACGTAAGATGGTGCATGATGGTCGAAATAACCATGTGATCACATGTATCCACTGTGGACGAACATTTACAGCGCGAATTGGCCTTATCAGTCACAAAGGCCACTGCCAGGGGCTGTAGTTGTTCTGCCTTTTTGAAGCAGAATGTAACATACTATTGTCTGTCAAGATGGCAAAGTGCCAATGATGTGCCGGGGTCCTTACGGATTCCGAGTGTGATGGTATTTCGATCTCTCCATATGGAATTCAGCACATTTGAGGTTAGTTTAGGAACCACTTCCAGATGAATAATGTTTCTACTATTAACATAATTGATATTATTTCAAGGCACGTATGTGCCAGCCAAAAAAACAAAGCAATGAAACCTATCTGAAAGAAGATAGGTGTAAGTACACGTTTGCTACATTTGATATAATACATTCTATCACCAATTTGGTTGTTATATATTAACTATTCAGTTAAATATCCTGTCTTTGAATCTAAACAATTTGGAAAGCATATTTAAAATACTAGCGCACCTTCAAAACTAAATGCATATGGCTTGTAAAAATTAATAACAATTTGTTTCAAAATATATCACTCATTTAACAGGATACAAAACATTGCACATTTATAATAACTGTTCTTGTCTCCCTTGCGTCTTAATCTATGATTTGTATCCCTGGGTTAAATATTTCCCGTTCTAGATATCTCTATTTATTGATGTTTATTCATAGTCTACCTCACATTACAGAGATCAACAACACGATAGGTTACAATTACACAATGGTTATATTGTCATATACATATCAAGTTTATTTCAATAAAGTGAGTATGATGTACATGGTTAGAGGTTAATATGAGAGGGCAAATAGTAATAATTACATTATTGAATTATCAATTACATAATAACTACATGGCCAGGAATAAATAGTTACACTGTTATGATTTACATTGTTATGATATACACGTTGAAGAGGTTACAATGAAGTCAATTAACATATTATAAACTACATAAAAATTAAAATATTAAATTATCAATTAAAAATATTACTATCATCATCTTCAATTCTCCACGTCACTTTATCTACAATCAAAAGTGTCCTTTCTGGAACATTAATCGAATCCCTATTTAATAGAATTCCATCGGCCTGATATGCTTCTCTAATGTCCATCCTCCATGTTATCATTGCCCCGTATCACACCATAGTTCGTTTCTTTGTTTGTAAAATCGACTGCACCTAATCTAAAACCAAATGTCAATATAAACGCTGATAAATGCTCTGTGTAAGAAATATCCGACCTGCAAGCACACGGGCGGATAAATCACATCAGATGTTTAAGGGAGACACTTAAGGCAGTTGGAAAAGCAAGAAGCTATTGAGTGACCATAAGAAACTAAGAACAAGTGTAGGGACAAAAACTATTACTGACCAAAGAACTAAGTGGTTGGAATATTTAGTTAGAAGTAAACATGATCAATCAACAGTTAGTGCGTTTTTGGAACAGTCTGATAAAAGGTTACTTGTAGAAATTAAAACAAGAATCGCATTGAGAAAAGATAGCCTTTAGATAGATCACAATAACGAAAAACTCCCGACCCACTCGACTCTCCCTCCAGAGCAGGGAGACTCCCGCCTCCACCCCTCTCAAGGCCAGGGGGACTCCCACCCCAGCCCTTAAAGGGCAGGGAACTACCGCTCCACCCCCACCAGTGTACAGACCAGTGTACCTATCGTCTTGAAGCAGTGTACAGAGCAGCACACTTACAATTCTTCAAGAAGTGCAAAGTGAAGTATACATACACGTCGTCAACAATTGTGCAGGACTGTAAACCTGTCAGTCTCTCAATAGTGTACAGAACGTTGTGTACATTGTGCCTATGAAGTGTACTCTATAATTAACAATTTTAAGACACTTAAATAGCAATATAATTATGCCTCAAAGAAGTGTACAGGGCAGTATATCTATCGACTGCCTTAATTTAAGTATGCAGAGCTATATGTATTTCCGACTCAAGGTGTAAAGTAGACGTATCAGTCTTCAAGAAGTGTACAGAGAGCAGTATACGCATCTGTCTTCAAGATGTATGCAAAAAAAAGGGAGGGGGGGGGGGGGGTACTACAATAATTCCTCCCGAAGTGTACAGAGCAATATAAAAATCAGTCTTATAGGCTGTTCAGTATACGTCTATAAAACTGATATGTATACTGCTCTGTACACTTCTTGAAGACTGATAGATATACTGTACACGCCATAAATACTCTGGGGTATACTGCTACATAGACTTCTTGGAGATTGAGAAATATACTGATCCGCAAAATACTTGAAGATTGAGACGTATAATCGTCTATTCATTTCTTAAAGACCTTTAATTATACTTATGGACACTTATTGGATATATATATATATATATATATATATATATATATATATATATATATATATATATATATATATATATATATATATATATATATATATATATATATATATGCCGGCTTCCTGGCCTAGAGGTTAGCGACTTTTCTCCGTAATCTCGTATACTCTCGTAAGTAACGTGACGACGGTGAGAATCAGCAGTGGTTCGAATCGCGTCGGTAACTTACGGGGTATGTGAGCCGGCCGCTCAGAAAGCAATGGCAAACTACTGAGCGTAATCTTGCCAAGAAATCAACAATCAGCTGACAGATGCTGATGTTGACAGCGATGTCCTGTAAAGGATATGCAAACATTTATTTATTATATATATATATATATATATATATATATATATATATATATATATATATATATATATATATATATATATATATATATATATATATATATATATATATATATATCAGCACTCTTCCTCAAAACAGAGAGGTATACCGTTACACTTCATGAAGGCCGATAAGGTTACTGTTCTGTGCACTTCTTCACGACCGTTAATTAGACTTGAAACACGTAGCTCTGTCCATTACCTACTGTGCTTAGAAAACCCAGCACTTTACCATGGTAACTGGCGTACTCTGTAGTAAGTTTCTGATATGTATTCTGATGTTATTTAGTCTTTGTTCAATTATAACGTTTTCACGCAAACTCCTTACACTATTGTGCAAGTGACATAGAAGAAGGACAGCGAGGTAATCATGCGGGAAATAGCTGTGTGCGATCGTGTGTGTGAGAGTGTGTGAGTGTAAGTGTATGAGTGTGCGTGTGAGTGTGTGTGTGTTATCGACAGTCCAATACCACTGCTGTTTGTTGGAGACTCCACTGTACCGGAAAGGGAGATCACCAAAACATTTTTTTTTCTTATGGAGAATACCCGGTAGGAACGCAGCTTCCGTCAATGACTGTATATCTATCGCATAGCCACCAAGGCATATACTTTGTGTATTTTGTGTAGCATGCTGCACAGAACACCTTCCACAATATGTATATACGAAACAACTGTATACATATTTGCATCAAAACACCATAAATATAATACAACTAACATACAACAAATATAAGCTGTGGTCACCGATATATCAGGATAGCTGGACATCTCCAACACTGGCTGTTCTTCCACCTGTGTGAACTACACCTAGATAAATGCATAACTGAGGTGATTACTTTATAAAAAATTCCAATTGATTTCATTAACATGCATATGACCAATCATATCTGACAGCAAAGTCATAAGAAGATACATCCACTGTTGTGAAACTCCCTTCAACACAAGGAAACAAGAGAGAGACAGAAAAATTAATAACCAGAGTGAGAGAGAGAAAGAGAGAGAGAGAGAGAGAGAGAGAGAGAGAGAGAGAGAGAGAGAGAGAGAGAGAGAGAGAGAGAGAGAGAGAGAGAGTTAAAATTTTCAGTGTTAATCTATGTCTGTATATTGTTTGTGGGAAATCCTTAAACAATATGGAGTGAGTACACATCTAACAAACCTATGTAGAAGTTTATACAACAACAGTGAATGCATAGTGAGAGCAACTGGAGGACACTCAGAACCCTTCACCATAAGATCTGGAGTACGACAAGGTTGTGTCCTGTCCCCTCTCTTGTTCATAACATATATAGACAACATATGTAAAGAAACCAGCCAAGCAGAGACAGCAAGAATACCGCATGACGAGAACACAGAAGAAGAACCATCTGCAAATCTAACCATTAGAGAACTCCTGTTTGCGGACGACCAAGCACTAATAGCAAAATCAGAAGCTGAATTACAAGACCACATGAATAGTCTAAACGAAATGTGTAGGGAACATAACATGAAAATTAGCACAAGCAAAACAGAGGTAATGACTATAACTAAAGAAGAACAAACAACAACAATTCACCTAAACAAACATCCCCTGAAACAAGTAAAGAGTTTCAAGTACCTAGGAAGTATAATATCATCAAATGGCAGATCAGAAGACGAGATCGAAAATAGGTGCAATAAGGCAAATCAACTCATTGGACAAATGGCACCAATACTAAAGAACAAACATGTATAAATAACTACTAAGATAGCACTTTACAACATAATCTTCCTACCAACTCTATGTTACCAATGCCAAATCTGGACAATGACAGAAGAAAAAAGAAAAATCACAACAACAGAAATGAGGTTCTTGAGAAGAATACTCAACGTATCAAGAAGAGATAAGATCAAAAATGAATAAATCAGGACTAAAGTAGGGGTTAAAGCAGCACTAGATTTTATTAGAAAGCAGCAAGTCAAATGGTTTGGCCATGCAAGTAGGTTACCAACTAACAGTATATCACAACAAGCAATGATGTACAGACCAGATGGAAACAGAGGAAGAGACCGACCACGTAAACGTTGGACGGAGGGAATAACAGAGTCCATGGGAATGTCGATATATGAAGCCCATAATCGGGCACTCTCACGATGTTTATACTTCACCTCGACACCGCAAGGTAAAAGAGGAACATGATGAGATGAGATGAGATGAGTATATTGTTGTCCGTGTGCTGCTGTTTGCTTTGCGAGAGAATTATTTTGTTACAATTGGAACATATGATACATTTGTTACACTTGACACAGATACTGATGATGACGACCTGGCCATAGGGTTACTTGCTATTTCCATTAAAGCTGCATTCATAGTTACCGTCACAGTTGTATACTTACTCCCTGGCCAAGTGGTGGTACACTTAATGCATTTTGACAATCTGAAAACAGAGTGGACGTCTCGTCTGCTTGTCCAGCGTAGTCAGCGGTTTATAATCCCTTTGACATTCTGATACAGCGATGCTGTCTCGGTTGATTGACCACAGCGTACCAGACATTGACCACACACACACGCACCATCCTGTGTTTTCTTACCGACAGGCATGGGCGATCATCTCTTAGTGGAACATAGGCCCTCGTAGAATTCTTCATAACTGATTGGAAACATTTTTTCAACAGAATGAGATAGCTAGTCACAAGACCAGCTCTCCGTTTATTCTTAACGAAGAAAGTATAAGGGAGGAGGAGGATAGATCGAAGAAGATGACGAGAAGGGAGAGAGGTTAGAGGATCAAGCAGCAGAAGAAGAGGAGGAGGAATACGAAAAAGGGGACGAGGAGGAAGAGGATGATGTGGTTTTTAATGTTTTCACTTGAAGCTCATTATAGCCCACGGTGTTCGATTAATAACAGAAGTACTAAAATATATTACATCACATAAAATAATTAATACACAAAACTTATGCAGCAGCAGTAGAAGAAGAGCACTACAGACAATAATAGCCACCATCAATTACAGTTTTAAGACCGGAAGTTGCGGTTGGACAGAAGGGAAGAGGCAGAAGAAGAAAACGAAGAAGAGGACGAGCGGGGAAAGAGGTAGGAGGAGGAAGAAGAAGATGACGAGAAGGAATAGGAAAAAAATCAGCAGAAGAAGAGTACTACAGACAATAATAATCGCGATCTTTTAATCTTTTTTTTTACTTTTAAACACCGAAAATAGTAAAGTCAGTTAGGAAATACGAAATTTGTGGCTCTATAAAGTGACGTAATGCGTGACGTCACATTTCCCCATATAAGGAAAAAAAATATGCTTGGGTCGTCATTTTTGGGTGTCAAAAACATCATACTATACTACTCATCAATCCTCTTTTCATTTCCAGTTGTTCTAGAACCTCTATACTACTCGTATTTCATGACGAAAATAATCCAATACATATGTTCTAGAAAAAACTGGAAATGAAAAGAGGGTTGATGAAAATAAAATCGAAAAGAGGCAAGTGAAATATTTCGGCCACCCAAAAGACATAACATTCTTATAAAATCCAAATTGAGGGGTAAGGTTGAAGGCAAGCGATCTTGAGGTAGACAAGTGTGAAGTGTTAATATGTTAGACGAGGAGATACCCAATAAAATCCCAATTGGGAGGGGTTATCATCCGAATATACCTTCTCTAGGTATATGGAAATGGCTCAGTTGTCCCCCACGTGAGGTTCCCTTACTACAAAACAAGTACCTTTTAAGAAAAAAATAGCAATAAAGATAGCGAATGTAGGTTTCCTAGGAAGGTGTAGCGATCAAGGAACTTTACTTCTGGCCCCAAGGACTGAAATACCCTATGTAATGTTGATAAAGTTGGGCCAATATGTAGGTCTCTCCCTTCACAACCACTGTAGGTACATAATAAACAATGTTGTCACATAACATGGTGTACTGTGTATACATAACAACCAGATTTGTCACGTAACAATGTACACGGTATAAATATGACAGACATGAGTGTCACCGAACAAGGTGTAAACAAAGAACTACCTAAGGTTTTGATATTTATTAAAGTTAATACAACAACAGGCAATTATGCATGAAACATGAAAGGTGGTATTCCCAATCACTCCTTCAACCATCACATGACATGATAAAATATAACAAGTGATTAAATTAACAAAATCCTGATGGCACCCACATAAATAGATAGAATAACATCTTCTACTATGAGTGGCTGTGGAGGAAAATATGTATAACTTGGTAATGTTCATGCTGATGATTAGTTTCTGGAAGTCTTTTCAGGCCGAGGAATAGTTTGCTGTAATGAACTCAAATAGGGTCGTTTCCCAGTGGTACTGCTTCTGTAACAAGAATTTCCAATTTTATATAGGGTGTTTAGGTATAGGTGGTTAGGTATAAATTTCTGCTGGAGTTTTAGAGTTGTCAGGAAGTTCCCCAGGGATCATAACAAAGTGATATCATTCTCTCCTGATGCCAAAACGGGCTTTTACAAAAGGTAAGAGTTTACCGTCATTTAGGCTGAGGGCTGGCATCTCTGCACGGACAGAATTCACCTTCAACATAATGTGTGGGAGCATAAAGCTCCTCTCAACCGGCCAACACATACCCTTCTTTCTGGTTAGGAACATCAGTTAAGGACTTCTGGTGTGTGTGAGTCCATCCTGGGAATAGCCAGAACACTGGTCCCTTAGCCTTCTAACTAACGTACTTGTTGTCGCCTCGCCATCTTGACCCGGACTGAGCTAGAACGTTCTGCTAATATTTGATTTTGACGACATGCGTGGGCAATTCAAATCCAGCCAGTCGAAGTTCTCCGCTCGACGCCTGCACTGTCTCCAGTGTTTTAACGTGGCAATTTATTTTATAAAGGTCGGCAAATTGTCGATGACTGTACAGTATGTGACAACAATTAAGAAGATAACATAAAGGTATGAAAGAACAGCAGCCTGACCGAACAGACAGTCAAGGCGAGAGACAGTTTTGGAGATTGATTAGGCCAAGCTTCACCGTGGAGACGGCAGCTGATTGATTGATTACCAATTTTACAGTTACATTCATCAGTATCTCCTATCTTTAGCTCGTTAAACAAGTGGTATCTCGTTCTGTTATGTCCTGAGCTGAGTCGGAAGAATACAGCTTCGTCACTTCTATGGAACTGGTATCATGTAACATCTTTCCTTTGGGATGGATGTTCTGGTGCCCATTTGGCTCTGTACATTTGTACCAGACTAAGGTGTTACCATTGTACCAGAATGGGGTAGTACGTTTGTACCAGACTTAGGTAATAACCTTGTACCAGACTGAAGTTGTACTCTTGGACCAGACTGGGGTAGTACGTTTCTACCAGACTGATGTACTACCTCAGTCTGGTAAAAAGATACTATCTTAGTCTGGTACAAAGGTACTACCTTAGTCTGAAACATATAGAGCCACGCGGGCACAAGAACATCCATTCCAAAAGGAAAGATGTTACATGATACCAGTTCCCATAGAAGTGATGAAGCTGAATTCTTCCGACTCCGCTCAGGACAATAGAGTGAGATACCACTATGTTTAAAGAAGCTAAAGATAGGAGATACTGATGCATTTAAATTTATAATTGGTAATCAATCAATCAGCTGCCGTCTCCACGATGAAGCTTGGCCTAATAGATCTCAAACACTGTCTCTCGCATTGATTGTTTATTCGGCAAGACTGCTGTTCGTCCATATCTTTATGTTATCTTCCCACTTGTGTAGTTTTCTACCTCTTGATCGCTTCCCTTAAACCTTACCCCTCAGTTTAGTGTTTGTAAGTATGTTATGTCTTTTAACTTGGCCGAAATATTTCACTTGCCTCTTTTCAATTTTGTTGTTCATAAACCCTCTTTTCATTCCCAGCTTTTCTAGAACATCCATATTTGATTGTTTTCGTCATGAAACACGAGTAAGTATAGTATGTTATTTCCCACCCCCCAAAACGAGACGCAGAGTATATTTTCGCCCCTATATGAGATCATGTGACGTCACGCAATACGTCATCCTCCTGGGGCCACCAATGTCATATTCTGCACTAAGGGAATTTAGTATTTTCGGTTTAAAGAAATTAAAACAATAAAAAGATGGCGATTATTATTGACTGTATTACTCTTCTACTGCTGCTGCTTCCCCCTTTTCCTTCTCGTTTTCTTCTTCCTTCTCCTCCTCCTCCTCCTCCTCCTCCTCCTCCTACCTCTCTTTCCCCTCGTCTTCTTCTTAGTTCTATTCTTCTGCCTCTTTCTCTCTGTCTAAACCGAAACTTCCGGTCTTAAAAGATTTAAAAAGATGGCGGTTATTATTGTCTGTAGTGCTCTTCTTATGCTGCTGCTTCCTTCTCCTTTCACCCTCGCAATGTGAGATAACTCGTAATAACTCGTTATGTGTATTGATTATTTTATGCTATGTAATATATCTTTAGTAATACTTTTATTAACTGAGCATCCGTGGGAAAGCGAGTTTCAAGTAAACACCTTAAAAACCACACTTATCCTCTTCCTCCTCGTCTTCTTCCCCTTCGTCTTCTTCAGCTGCTTCCTCCTCCTACCTATCTTCCTTCTCATCATCTCCTCTTCTTCCTCCTACTAAATTGTATTCATCCTCGTCTTCTTCTTCGCTCTCTCCTCCTCTGACTAACTTCTACTTTCTTCGTTAAGAATAAACGGAGAGCAGGTGGAGCGACTAGCTATTTCATTCTGTAGAAAATTGTGGCTGCTAAATCCAACCAGTCATGAACAATTCTGCAAGAGCCAATGCTTCCACTAAGAGATGATCGCCCACGCCAGTCGGTAAAACAAAAATACACAGGATGGTGTGTGTGTGTATGTGTCTGTGTGTGTGTGTATGTGTGTGTGTGTGTGTGTGTGTGTCTGTGTGTGTGTCTCTGTGTGTGTGTATGTGTGTGTGTGTGTCTGTGTGTATGTGTGTGTGTGTGTGTCTGTGTGTATGTATGTGTGTCTGTGTGTGTGTCTGTGTGTTTATGTATGTGTGTGTATGTGTGTGTGTCTGTGTGTATGTTTGTGTGTATGTGTCTGTGTGTCTGTGTGTGTATGTGTGTGTGTGTCTCTGTGTGTATGTGTGTGTGTGTCTGTGTGTGTGTGTCTGTGTGTGTGTATGTATGTGTGTGTATGTGTGTGTGTCTGTGTGTGTATGTGTGTGTGTCTGTGTGTGTATGTGTGTGTGTGTGTGTATGTGTGTGTGTGTGTGTGTGTATCAGAATGTCAAGGGATTATCAACCCCTGGCTACGCCGGTCATCCACGCCATATTGTCAAAAGGAATTAAGGGAACAACTGGGACGGTAACAATCAATGCAGCTTGAATGGAAATAGCAAGTAACCCTATGGCAACATCGTCATCATCGTCTGTTCCACATGTAACAAATACATCATCTGTTCCACATGTAACAAATTCATCATCTGTTCCACATGTAACAAATACATCATCTGTTCCACGTGTAACAAATACATCATCTGTTCCACATGTAACAAATTCATCATCTGTTCCACATGTAACAAATACATCATCTGTTCCACATGTAACAAATACATCATCTGTTCCACATGTAACAAATACATCATCTGTTCCACATGTAACAAATACATCATCTGTTCCACATGTAACAAATTACATCATCTGTTCCACATGTAACAAATTACATCATCTGTTCCACATGTAACAAATACATCATCTGTTCCACATGTAACAAATACATCATCTGTTCCACATGTAACAAATTCATCATCTGTTCCACATGTAATCAAATACATCATCTGTCCACGTGTAACAAATACATCATCTGTTCCACATGT
>JACEFZ010010424.1:0-29384 GCA_014155875.1 Cepaea nemoralis | reverse complement strand
CTTTCCCCTCCTCTACTCTCTCCTCTCTCTTTGTCCCCTGTGTGGGTTGTTCTGTCTATATTAAATGAATGTGAAAGCCATACAACTGTATATATCTCATATTAAAGTACATCAGATTTATAAAAGAACTGACATATTTTGGTCATGGAAGTTACTGATCAACTGGTGATTTGTTTAGATTCTGCTTTTCTTGTTCTTTGGCCACTTTCCCATGTTCAGCAGTCTAAACAAAGAGATGAGTTGCCTCTATGAACAAAGAGAAGAGCTGCCTCTGTAAACAAAGAGATGAGTTGCCTCTATGAACAAAGAGATGAGTTGCCTTTATAAACAAAGAGATGAGTTGCCTCTGTGAACAAAGAGATGAGTTGCCTTTATAAACAAAGAGATGGGTTGCCTCTGTGAACAAAGAGATGAGTTGCCTCTATAAACAAAGAGATGAGTTGCCTTTATAGACAAAGAGAAGAGCTGCCTCTGTAAACAAAGAGATGAGTTGCCTCTATGAACAAAGAGATGAGTTGCCTTTATAAACAAAGAGATGAGTTGCCTTTATAAACAAAGAGAAGAGCTGCCTCTGTAAACAAAGAGATGAGTTGCCTCTGTGAACAAAGAGATGAGTTGCCTTTATAAACAAAGAGATGAGTTGCCTTTATAAACAAAGAGATGAGTTGCCTCTATAAACAAAGAGATGAGTTGCCTTTATAAACAAAGAGAAGAGCTGCCTCTGTAAACAAAGAGATGAGTTGCCTCTATGAACAAAGAGATAAGTTTCTTATATGAACACAGAGATGAGTTGCCTCTGTGAACAAAGAGATGAGTTGCCTCTATAAACAAAGAGATGAGTTGCCTTTATAAACAAAGAGATGAGTTGCCTCTATAAACAAAGAGATGAGTTGCCTTTATAAACAAAGAGATGAGTTGCCTTTATAAACAAAGAGAAGAGCTGCCTCTGTAAACAAAGAGATGAGTTGCCTCTATGAACAAAGAGATACGTTTCTTATATGAACACAGAGATGAGTTGCCTCTATAAACAAAGAGATGAGTTCCTCTATGAACAAAGAGATGAGTTGCCTCTATGAACAAAGAGATGAGTTGCCTCTGTGAACAAAGAGATGTTACCTCTATGAACAAAGAGATGAGTTGCCTCTATGAACAAATAGATGAGCTGCCTCTATGAAAAAAAAAGAGATGAGTTGCCTCTATGAACAAAGAGATGTTACCTCTATGAACAAAGAGATGAGTTCTTCTATGAACAAAGAGATGAGTTGCCTCTATGAAGAAAGAGATGAGTTCCTCTATGAAGAAAGAGATGAGTTGCCTCTATGAACAAAGAGATGAGTTCCTCTATGAACAAAGAGATGAGTTGCCTCTATGAACAAAGAGATGAGTTGCCTCTATGAACAAAGAGATGAGTTCCTCTATGAACAAAGAGATGAGTTGCCTCTATAAACAAAGAGATGAGTTGCCTTTATAAACAAAGAGAAGAGCTGCCTCTGTAAACAAAGAGATGAGTTGCCTCTATAAACAAAGAGATGAGTTGCCTTTATAAACAAAGAGATGAGTTGCCTCTATGAAAAAAAAAAAGAGATGAGTTGCCTCTATGAACAAATAGATGAGTTGCCTCTATGAAAAAAAAAGAGATGAGTTGCCTCTATGAAAAAAAAAGAGATGAGTTGCCTCTATGAACAAAGAGATGAGTTCCTCTATGAAGAAAGAGATGAGTTGCCTCTATGAATATGTTTCATCAACAGGAAGTCAACTTGGATGCCCCTTATTTCTCTTCCAGTTTCATACACTGGGGCCAGGTTTTAACTCTCATGCCATTTCAAAGATTGCACATTTGCACTATGTGTACTGGAGTATGGAGCCATTCTGGCACAGTAAACTGGTCAGTTTGCACAACTTTCCTTTTGTAGAGATGGATTTATAATTCAGTCTTAAGCAAAGTGTAAAGATGATAGTTTACTCTCTGTCTAGTGTAATAGGTCATGTTCGGTCAATGCAGTCAAGAAGAGTTGCATCCAGGTAATTGTTGCCTGTTCTCTGGCTTCAAACATTATTTTTTCACTTTCTCTTTGTAAATGTCTAAGCTTCTTTCAGTGAGACCCTTCTGGGTGCCTAGTTTGCTAGTCTGTCAACTTCCTGAATGCCTTTAACCACCATGTGCAGGAATCCACAAGTGTCACTGTGTTGTTGGTGGACAGCTGATCTAATCTTGTTGGGAGATCCTCATGTTAACTTGGAATAGTCTGGAAAACTGGCATACATTGAAAGGCCCTATCAGCTGATTTTCATCCAGAATCTTTGCTTGAAGCTCTGCCCTGTAGTTTGTTGATAATTCTCTAGTAGCAACTGACTTTTCTATTTTTGTTGTTGTTGTATTTGGATTCCTGCATTTCTTTTTTTAAACTGCTTCTTCTGAGGATCTATTAATGAAAACCTGAATCCGCTGTAGCCGTTATGCAATGATTGTCATTGATGGGAAAACAAAAACTAACAGTTTTATAAACACTACCAAACTTACCTTTGCTCAAGAATGGCCGAGCAGAACTATTAGTTGAAGCAGTTGAGTGCTCATTCCTCTTCTGACCAAACAATTTGGAGAGGTACTGGATAGTGGTGAGAAATATGTTGATATATTAGACAAAGAACAGGCTTGCTATAACTATTGATAATTACAATAGAGCTGATTTTCTAAATATATATAATATCTATCCCCATACAGAGGATGGTTTGTGGTCGACACTTTTCATTCAGTGTAAGGAGTTCAAGTTTTCTTCTTCTTCTTCTTCATCATCCTTATTCCTCTTTTAAGAGGAGTGCACCACCCTAGTTATGCACGTCAACCTCTCAGCCATGGCTCTCCTAAAGTTGTCAGTCTTGGGTCACATTATCACCTGGGAGATTGTCATCTGAGCCACACATATCACCTGGGAGATTGTGCAGTATTGAAATAATCCATCTTGAGCCACATGTATCACCTAGGAGGTTGCACAGTATTGAAATAATCCATCTTGAGCCACATGTATCACCAGGGAGATTGTGCAGTATTGAAATAATCCTCCAGACTTAGCTTTCTGCACAGGAGACATCCTCCACAAAATCGATCGCCATGTGCTGGACCAATTAGCAGGTAGTGACCACAGACCAATCAAGCTTGAAATGAATATGGAGTATGTTCCACAGGAGCAAAAGCCCTTGCCCCGCTGGAATTACAAACGAGCAGATTGGGACAGATTTGCCATACTAACAGACAAATATTGTGAAAACATAAATACACGATATGGCAACATAAAGCAAATGGTGGAAAGTCTAAACAGAGCGATAATACAGGCAGCCACTGAGTCCATTCAAGAGGAGCGAGGAAAAATTACAAACCATACTGGACTGAAGAACTACAAAGTTTGGAGGACAAAGTTGAAGATGCCAGGAAGACAGCAGAGAGAGAACAAACAATTGAAGCAAACATCTCTCTCAAAGCCATCTCAGCAAAATATAAAAGAACAGTAAATCAAACAACAAGAGATTGTTGGAGGGAAAAAACAGAAAACCTGAATTTTGACAGGGATGGAAACAAACTATGGAAACTAGTGAAAGCCTAATGAACAATGAAGGACCTAGAAACAAACAAATAACAATTAAACAAGGAAATGCCTTGCTTACAGGCAAAAAGGCTGCAAATGCACTAATGGAACACTATGCAAATGCAAACCACATTGATATTACAACCGAACAGAAGAAAGCAATCAAAGACAAACAGATACATCATAGAAATACAGAGACAGCAGCAGAATATATGATGGCAAATCTAACAATGGAAGAAATGGAACAGGCAATGAATACCCTAAAAAAGAAGAAATCACCAGGAAAGGATGGAATCACAAATGAAATGCTAATAGGACTAGGCACCAAGGCAAAGAAGAAACTACTAGCAGTCCTAAATAACAGCTGGAAGAGAGGAATAGTCCCACAGGCATGGAAGGAAGCTATACTAATACCAGTCCCAAAGAAAGGAAAAGACCTGGAAGAACCAAATGGCTATCGACCTATCAGTCTACTTAGCTGTGTAGGAAAATTAATGGAACGCATTATCAATGGCAGGCTAACATGGCATCTGGAAGAAAACAAACTCTTAACACCACACCAAGCAGGATTCAGAAAGTACAGATCCACTGAAGATCAAATAACCTATATAGCTCAGGAAATAGAGGATGCCTTCCAAGAGAAAAAGCACACACTAGCAGTCTGGATAGATTTAGAAAAAGCATTTGATAAAGTATGGAAGGAAGGACTGAAAGTAAAACTGCAAAACATGCATGTTTGTGGAAAAATGTATAAATGGATCAGCCACTACCTTGAGAACAGAACTGCCAGGACAAAAGTACAAGGACAAACAAGCAAAATGATGCTGCTGGAGCAAGGTGTCCCCCAAGGAGGAGTTCTTTCACCAACATTATTCCTAGCATATATAAATGACATCACAGAAAATTTTCCAGCCAGAGTACACACATCCTCCTTTGCAGATGACCTAGCCATATGGACATCTGAAGAATATATTAGTACAGCTAACAGCAGAATACAGCAAGCCTTATTAGCGCTAGAGGACTGGTCAAAATCATGGCTAGTGAAGATAAGTGAGGAGAAAACAACATGCACAGTGTTCTCCCTCTCAAATAAAACTCAGCAACCTAAGCTGGTATTGAATGGAAAAATATTGCGCCATGAAGAAAATCCAAACTATCTAGGAGTCACCTTTGATCGTCGCCTGACATGGAAGACACAGGTTGAGAAAAATCAAACAAGAGCAAGGCAGAGAATGGCAATCATGAAAAAGCTTGCTGGTACAACGTGGGGAGCAGATGAGAAAGTTCTCAAGAAGTTATATACTGGACGGGTGAGGCCAGTACTGGAATATGGCATTGCAGCTTGGGCAACAGCAGCTAAGTCAAACTTTAACAAAATAAGTAGAGTCCAAAACCAAGGAATGCGAATCATAACTGGAAGCCTGAAGACAACGCCTATTAATGAACTAGAAAAGATCACTTGTTTACAACCAATGCAGGATAGAAGAGATAGCAGAGCCCAGCAACAAGCAGAAAAATTTAGAAGATTGACAGACCACCCTATGTACAACAGATTTAATGGTTTTGGAAAGGGAAGACTGAAGCGTAGCAACTTTGTAGAAACTGCAAAACGAAGGATTAAGGCAGATCCTATACTTAACATATCAACAGTCAAGCCCATACACAATGCACACAAGTTCCCAGCTTGGAGACAGCAGCAACTGCCTGAGATGATAGAAAACATTCCTGGTATTGAGAAAAAGAACACTCAGCATGAAACCGAAAGAAGAGAAATAACCCTAAACTACATAAAAGAACATTACCCAAGCAGGAATTGGACCCATGCATATACAGATGGATCAGCCAAAAATTCAATAGAGAATGGAGGAGGAGGAATTCTCCTAAATTTAAAAAATGGAGTGAAAAAAACACATTCAATGGCAACTGGAAAATTTTCAAGTAACTTCAAAGCGGAGGTAGAGGCTTTGAAAACTGCAGCAGAAATGCTCCTGATGGAGGAAAATAAAGAGAAGCAAATAGCTATCTTCACAGATGCAAAGTCAGCTGTCTCAATACTCAAGAGCAATAACAGCACAGAACTAACTGACCTAAGAGCAGCACTCCATGGTCTATGCCAGAAATCCAAAAAGTTGTAATACAGTGGATCCCATCACATTGCAGTATACCTGGAAACGAAGAGGCTGACAGACTGGCAAAAGAGGGCGGACGACTACCACAGCCTGACATAGACATAACCTATAATGAGGCAAAGAGGTTGATAAAAAGCACTTATAGAACCAAATGGGAATCTGAGCATCCAGGCCATCAGAAGGATGATGCATATTACAAACTCGACCGAAGAGAACAAGTAGCAATCTTCAGACTCCGCACAGGACATAACAGGCTGAAATACCACTTGTTCAATAAACTAAAGATAGGAGATACCGATGAATGTAATTGTAGAACTGGAAAAATGACAGCAAAACATTTGCTGCAGGATTGCCCAACGTATGCAGAACAGAGAAAGATATTTTGGCCTACACCTGCTTCATTTGAGGACAAGCTCTATGGAGATATCAACAAGCTCAAGTTGACCGCAGCTTACTTTAACTACATACAGGTTGACATTTAAAGGTGCATGAAGACCCAGAGGCATGAAATGGAATATTGCTTGGATAGCAAATCCATTATGTGGAAAGTCCAAATCGAAAGCTCGCTGTGTGGGCTTCATAAAAGGTGGAAAAGTGTCCTAGTGGCACGAAATGGAATATTGCTTGGATAGCAAATCCATTACGTGAAAAGTCCGAATCAAAAGCCCATTGTGTGGGCTTCATAAAAGGTGGAAAAGTGTCCTAGTGGCATGAAATGGAATATTGCTTGGATAGCAAATCCATTACGTGGAAAGTCCGAATCGAAAGCTCACTGTGTGGATGTCATCTGCAGACTGCATACTTCTGGTTTCCGGAAGAACAGCCTATGGTGAACGGAAGGCCCAATATACGGAAGTGAGGCTAAGCAGCCATGTGCAGGACGTGACGATTCCTTGGGTGAGCCCAGTACCAGAGCGCTATGTATCGGCTCTGCAAGTATGGAAGCCTCCTTGGATGGCGGGGAATGCCCATGGTCTGCCCCTGCCTTCCCTTGAGGGCTGACCAGGATCTTTGGCTGTTCTATATGGACCAGCTGGGATGGGGGATAACACCACAACAGTGAGAGTCAAACGTCCTAAGAAACCCCCGGGAAGGTTAACCCGGTCAACAAATGCCCGCAGAAGTCGGATGTGTCGGCCTAACGGCGCAAGAACGCAGCTCTGCTGTTAACAGGCACAACGCAATCACATCCGAAAAAAAACTCCGGATGAACGAAGAAGAAGAAGAAGAAATAATCCATCTTGAGCCACATGTATCACCAGGGAGATTGTGCAGTATTGAAATAATCCATCTTGAGCCACATGTATCACCTAGGAGGTTGTGCAGAATTGAAGTAATCCATCTTGAGCCACATGTATCACCTGGGAGATTGTGCAGAATTGAAGTAATCCATCTTGAGCCACATGTATCACCTGAGAGCGGCTGGCTTAGTGGCTAGAATGCCAGAATCTCCTTCGGGAGACCCGGGTTTGAATCCTCAGTAAAGTGTGGATTTTTTTCTGTTGGGGAAAAAAGAAAACCCTAGCCTGCACAGTTTGTGACGACTGCACTAGCCAGGCGACCTTAATTCCTCAGGTTCAAGACCCCCCTCAAGGTACTATATAGGTGTAAATGACAGTCAAACAGTAAAATATATCTCCAAATACACAGATTGTACACAACTGAAATATACGAGCAAGAAGTTTATTCAGCACACACTCATAGCTGTACATAGTGATCTACGCTATCTTTCACAAATTTGGATTGGATTTGGATCACAAAGCATTTTAAATTAATATTTACGAAACTATACAAAGTTTGGCACTGTAATTATTGCATTAGAAACTCGAATAATTGCACCGTTTTCAAATGGGGAGGGTAAAACCTCATAGTCATAATTAACACCGAACTTACTAACACGGGCCCTTTACTCAGATGTGACAAGTGTCAATGTTTGCTACTCGTTCTCCTTTCCTGTTTGTTAGGATAATGATTAATTTTCTGAAAGATGTACTGATATGTGCCTCATACACCACTGTGCTTGATGTATCAGTTATGTTATTTATTCACCATTTGTGAGCAATGTTTTCACATCAATTTCCAAAGAAACTATTGAGCACTGTCTGTTAGTAGTAGTGATACATGATCAAGCCATTTCATGTCTGACTTTCAGTGACACTAACATTGCCATGTTTACTAGCTCTAATTATAATAATAATATCTTACGCCTCTAGAGTCTGATGACCCAACTTGTGAGTTGGAAATCATTCCAGAGTATCCCCCGTAGTTGACACGGATACAGTCTGGCAGCCAAGAGGTGCGACGCACAACCTTTCGATACTCTTTCTGAACCTGTCGTGGATAATCAAACTGAAATAAAATCTGTCATAACAACACGTAATGAAAGGGGAAATATTGGAGGGATGCCTAACAAAATAGAATAACACAACAGCAAACAGGAGATGAGTCCTTCTAAGAACTTCTCCTTTCCAGGACTAACATTGGAAAAAAAAAAAAACAAACAAAGAAACATCTGAATGAAAGCAGGTCCACATGGCCGAATGGATAAGAACATGTGTTCTTAAACATCCGGTGTGCTGATGCCGAGGTAAGCGATTCAGTCCCTACACCGGACAGCTGGACTAAAATGTTGACTTGTCGTCCTTGACTTTGGGACATTAATTACATGTACCTCTGAAGTAGGAGTGGGTTTGCCTGATGGCAAGAGACACTGTTAATGGGGAAAGCTAATCCACACACAAAATTCAGTCCATCACTACTGTATATGTATGGTATGTATGGTCTACGCTTGAGTTCAAAGCGAACGAGCGCCAAAAAAAAAATCTGAAGGAAAGAAATAAGAAAACAGTAACAAATCTAAACAAGAGGATGTAAAGGGAGACGCAAATATGGAGAAATGCAGCAAGAAAAGCTATAATAATATTTGCATGTGAGACTGAAAGAGAAAACAAAACTAACAAACGGTTGGAAATGATAGAAGAACTATTCAAATGTTAGGAAATATGAGGAAGAACATTTATAGCTGATATAAATAAAGCAGTCTGCTTTCTGGTAGCACCGAATGTTGGGTGGTGCTAAGCAAACTTGACACCCCCTATTGTGCCAATGACTTTGGGTGGAGGAACTCACGTGGCAGGGTTCGAGCCTTATCCTAGTGTGAGGAAATGCAGGGTAGATCAGGCCCTAAGTTGTGGTCAGCAACTGGTCTAGGATGGAAGCTTGAACAGGCGGACAGTTATAACATTGTTTTGCTGATCCACCAGCTTCTGCAACTTGTCTTATTCCAGAAGTACTGGTGTTACATTTCCTCTGGAGTAAACTAGGTAGGTCAAGGGTGAGATCATGCTGCATGGGCAACACATGGTTTCTAAATTGAGCCCAGGCTTTGAGCTATGGAGAGGTGTACCTCCATTTTACAAACTATATTCTATCAAGATGGCAACGTGCCAGTCAAATAAGCAGTAACAAGATTATTTTAAATAACAAAAATTTATGTTCAATAAAGCTGACAAAATGAATTCCAAGGGTAACTCATTCAAGTGTCTACATAAATTCTAAAAAGAGATATTTCTTTCTGTGTGAATAATTAATTGTGTATGAAATATCAGTAACAGAAATATAGAATAAACACAAAAAAACCCAGATTAAGCACTGATAATCATAGCTTCTACCTAAGGTCACTTGTGTGACCTCAAGAGCTTATAATAAGGTGCTGATATTCGCACTATTCTGTTGTTAGAATAGTATCATTATATAACATGCCTCTTGTATGTATATGCTGTAAAATATATTGTACATATAGAAGTAGATCCTGAATGTCACCAAATGATCCATAAACTCACATATGATTCATCTCTTGTCTCTAATGCACTTCTCCGTGAGTTGTGAGATCTCCCTCTATTTCTGTTGCCCTGAGTGATCCAGAGAAAGGCATTCTCTAGTTATACCATCACCAGGTTTTCTCACTGTGGGTCTCATCCAGAGAAAGGCATTCTCTATTTATACCATCAACAGGCTTTCTCACTGTGGGTCTCATCCAGAGAAAGGCATTCTCTAGTTATACCATCACCAGGTATTCTCACTGTGGGTCTCATCCAGAGAAAGGCATTCTCTATTTATACCATCAACAGGTTTTCTCACTGTGGGTCTCATCCAGAGAAAGGCATTCTCTAGTTATACCATCACCAGGTTTTCTCACTGGGTCTCATCCAGAGAAAGGCATTCTCTAGTTATACCATCACCAGGTTTTCTCACTGTGGGTCTCATCCAGAGAAAGGCATTCTCTAGTTATACCATCACCAGGTTCTCTCACTGTGTGTCTTATCCAGCGACAGTATCTTTTCCTCACCTCTTGATTAGCTAGAATCTGTCAAGTTCTCCCCGTAAGTTCTGCAGAAGGGATTCTGTTGTCATTTCAGTTCTTCTATTCTGGGCAGGCACCAGTTAATGAATGTTAATTTATTAGTAATTGTTGTAGTCTGTCCCCATGCGTATGATTCATGCAGTAGTACTAATTTGACATTAGAGTTAAATATTCTAGTTTGGTTTTCCGGTCCAACATGGAGGTTAGGTAGTGAGCTGTAAGGCCTCTGAAGTGTTTATGCTTGTGACTGCAGTTTGCTTAAGCAATTTCTTAGTGTTGGACTGGTATTGCATGGTTCCATTACCCTGCTGCTGAGCTGAATGCGCGGAGAGACATTGTGAGCTGTGAATTTTATGTGGAGTGCTTTTACATCTGTCCACGGTTGTTAGTGACGTGAACTACATTGACTTTTGTGTTGGTATTCTAGCAGCAGCATTATGCATAGTATACCTGTGCGGGCTGTTGGTTTGTTGAGACTCCTGTCTGTTCCACTTTCCACATGGGGGCAGTGAGGAGCATTTTGTGGGATATTCACTGGCACAGGAATGGAGCATGATGGAGCAACCCTTTGCCGTGAACTTGGAACTGTGACTGACTAACTATTCACATTTTGTTGACACTCACAAATGTCCTAGTGCTATGGCAGCTCCTCTTGCCTTGTTTATTCTTATTTCAATGTATTTATCTGTTCTTCCTATAATCTACATTGCTACCTAAATGTGTGTATGACTGCACCTCTTGAAATAGGTTTCACCAAGGAAGATTTGGTTGTCATTTACTTGAAATATTCTCATTATCTTTGTCTATCTCTTATACATTTTTAGAGCTAACTGCTGTGCTTAGTTTATCCTTTATCTGATTTCATGTTTCAGTCAGGAGGACGATGTCACTGGGGAATTCTGGATCATCAAGCTGCTCTGTCCAGTGAATTCCACTGAATTCTGTCCACTGAATTCCGCTGCTTGTGTGCCCCATCAAGTAAATAAATTCCATATCATTCCTGTCAAAGGTCTTTTCATAGTCCACAAATCCAATATAAATTGGTAAATTAATTTCAATGCTTTGCTCTATTATTATGCATAATGTGGCTGTCTGGTCAGTGAAGGCTTTGCTTGGTCAGAATTCTGCTTATTCATTCCCTATCTGTTTCTCAATGGCATCTCTTCATCTCTCCAGAGAGATCCTGCTTAATATTTTCCCAGGAATGACAATAACATTATTCTTCTATAATTTTTATATCTCTGCAGGTCTCCTTTCTGTGGTAGCTTCACCAAATATCCTTCTATCATCTGCTATGTCTTCAGTCTCCCAGATATCAGGTGTATTTTCCTGGGTTTTGACTTTAGTAAATCTGGTTTTGCTGTTGTTTAAATCTGTTATTTATGTTTTCTTTCTTTGATTATTTTAAGGGTTTCATGTGTTATTATGCTTTACATTTTCATTCCATTTTGTTCAAGGATTTCTATACACAATTTGTTCCAAATGCCTGTTAACCTGCTGCCGCCAGTCTTCCATACTCACCTCGTCCAATAATTGTTGCAGGATAGGAAACTTATTGGAGAATGTGATCATATCCCATTCCTTAGTTTCTTAATTTCTGATATATCCTACACTGTATTGATTTTCATGATATTTTATCTCATCATCAGATGATAATCTGAATCTACACCTACACCTCTAAAAACTGTTACGTCATGTAGAGATCTACATTTCTTGTTAATATAAATATGATTAATTTGATTTTCAGTTTTGTGGTATGTAATATCCACATTGCTTTAAGTATTATTTTATGTGGAAAAACACATATGTCTATGAGATATTGTTTCGCTGCACAAAAAGTGGTGATTAATTCTCCATTTTCATTCATTGCCACAAGTTCATGTTTCCTCACGATCAGCAGTGCTATTCACAAAATAACTCAAATTGTACCAAACAATGGTTAATGAAATGTACTTACAGGCTCAAAAAGCAAGCAAGAATGATGCGTTTGCTAGGTAACTACTCACTTTCTCATTCTTCAGGCAATGGAAGACGAAAATGAACAATCCCTGTAGACTGTTAAGCACAGTGAAGAAGTAAGCTATGACCACTGACTCTTCATTTAAGTAGAGGACTCCAAGAAGCCA
The DNA here is from genome assembly GCA_014155875.1 of Cepaea nemoralis. Lineage (NCBI taxonomy): Eukaryota > Metazoa > Mollusca > Gastropoda > Stylommatophora > Helicidae > Cepaea > Cepaea nemoralis. The sequence continues at coordinate 17,185 of JACEFZ010010424.1, read as the reverse complement.
AGTTAGACCAAGCAGAACCACAAGCACAACGGCTCCTTTCACCCAGGACCTGTGAAAGAATATGATATGATATTTCTGCTCAAAATTGCATGTTGATATACACACAATAAATGCAGCAAGAAACTTCTACCTTAAATTGTAAAATTTTATAAAAATTGCTTTTTTTAAACTGCAGCAGAATGTTTACATAGCAATAAGAAAAAAAAGCAGATTGATCAACATTAAAACATCTTACAGCGACATAGGCTCACATTAACCAGGGCAACACAGCTGGCACTAAGACATAAACTGCAGCTACTGACAATGCCACGCTCAAGGTCTGAACCAGCAATGTGTACAAGACAGTTGTACTGGTTCAAGAGTAGATAGATTAGACTGTTTTAATGACACAATATACATGCCTTGACCCATGTGCTACTTGGCCCATAAAGAAAGCAAAGAATAGTATCACTCTAATCTTCCATGTATGTTATAACAGGCAACCAAGGAGGGTTGGTCTGAGACTAGTTATCTCATAACATATAAAACTTGAGCTGCTAAATCCAACCAATGGTAAATAAGTCTACAATTACAATGGTCATGACATGAATTGGTTGCAGGTCTGTGCTCCACTGGGAGGTAGACGGCAGAAGAATAATAAATATACATCTCTTCTTTTCCATCTACTGTTTTATATCTGAATGAATGAAAACATCACTATTGTGGCGCTGATATAACACAGCAAACACTTGCCTATGACAATACTACATATAAAAGACAACACCAAAAGAAGGTTATTAAGTCCAGTTAGTCCATGAATGTGCCAATAGGCACATTAAGGATATGATGTTAGGCTCATATTTTTGGTGAATAAACAGCACATGTGGGGTCAGTATTACTCCAGCCAACTTGAGTTTCCCAGAGACATCTCTGGTATCCATGTGAAGAGGTTGAGTTGACCCCTTTACCGCTGTGTTGGTGACGTCTGCCTCAGACTCAAGCAGAACAGGTTCATCTGATGGTGCTGACTGTTTGGATTTTTACAAAAAATAAGAAAAAAGGATGGTTTACTTCCCAACTTCCCCACTGATCCTAGCATAGTGAATCAGTCATCTAGCCTTTATCAGACAAGAGTGAAAAACTGGGTGAACCCATGTACATGTTAACAATCCCTCGGCAGTTGGAAATAGAACAGAGCAGGCTGAATAGACCGCTGTCCACAATACTTGCAGTGTATGAGAGGGGAGATTTTGAGCCTGGAGAATTAAGGCAGCCTGACCAGTGAAGTCGCCGCTCACTATGCAGATTAATGTTTTTATTTTCACCCCGACAGAGAAAAAGCCATCACTTTACCGAGAATTCAAACCCGTGTCTCCAGAAGGGGAGGCAAACATTCTAGCCACTTGGCCAGACCCTCTTTAGAATAAACCTCTATGCAGGCAGCATTTCTAAATGAGAAAAGTGACCCACAAACGTTGTACAACTTGTATGCTTCTTCTAAATTCACAACTGGATCCTGACCACTGCTAGAGTTTGCACAATGTGAGATGAATCTTGTGTGATCTATGCGGGGAGACTGGAGCACTTATAGAGATATCAGTGTGCAATGAAAGTGGTTCTCTACAAACCCAACACAACCCAACTGATTTGTAGATGAACACTTGGCTCCCAAAATGTGTGCAACCAATGTGAAATGCTCTAGGTGGCCTGATCTATAAAGACTGGCCACAGTTCTGTTGTTCTACATATGCCTTCTACCTGTCAGTTTCAACCCAGTATGAATGTTCTAATACTAGAAGACATTATTACCTGCAGACACAAGGACTGCAAGGACATGAACACACCATCAACTTTCTGAGATATTCAGATGTGTTTGTTCAGTGATTTAAAACAGTCAGTTTGTAGAACATATCAAAAATATACATTTATGGAACTGTGATGGCACAGTGGTTGGCATGCCTGCCTGCCAGCATGTAGTGGCACAGAGGTTGGTATGCTTGCCTGCCAGCATGTGGTGGCACAGTGGTTGGCATGCCTGCCTGCCAGCATGTAGTGGCACAGTGGTTGGCATGTCTGCCTGCCAGCATGTAGTGGCACAGTGGTTGGCATGTCTGCCTGCCAGCATGTAGTGGCACAGAGGTTGGCATGCTTGCCTGCCAGCATGTGGTGGCACAGTGGTTGACATGCCTGCCTGCCAGCATGTGGTGGCACAGTGGTTGGCATGTCTGCCTGCCAGCATGTGGTGGCACAGTGGTTGGCATGTCTGCCTGCCAGCATGTAGTGGCACAGTGGTTGGCATGTCTGCCTGCCAGCATGTAGTGGCACAGAGGTTGGTATGCTTGCCTGCCAGCATGTGGTGGCACAGTGGTTGACATGCCTGCCTGCCAGCATGTGGTGGCACAGTGGTTGGCATGTCTGCCTGCCAGCATGTGGTGGCACAGTGGTTGGCATGTCTGCCTGCCAGCATGTAGTGGCACAGTGGTTGGCATGTCTGCCTGCCAGCATGTGGTGGCACAGTGGTTGGCATGCCTGCCTGCCAGCATGTGGTGGCACAGTGGTTGGCATGCTTGCCTGCCAGCATGTGGTGGCACAGTGGTTGACATGCCTGCCTGCCAGCATGTGGTGGCACAGTGGTTGGCATGTCTGCCTGCCAGCATGTGGTGGCACAGTGGTTGGCATGTCTGCCTGCCAGCATGTAGTGGCACAATGGTTGGCATGCCTGTCTGCCAGCATGTAGTGGCACAGAAGTTGGTATGCTTGCCTGCCAGCATGTAGTGGCACAATGGTTGGCATGCCTGCCTGCCAGCATGTAGTGGCACAGAAGTTGGTATGCTTGCCTGCCAGCATGTGGTGGCACAGTGGTTGGCATGTCTGCCTGCCAGCATGTAGTGGCACAGAGGTTGGTATGCTTGCCTGCCAGCATGTAGTGGCACAGAGGTTGGCATGTCTGCCTGCCAGCATGTAGTGGCACAGAGGTTGGTATGCTTGCCTGCCAGCATGTAGTGGCACAGAGGTTGGCATGTCTGCCTGCCAGCATGTAGTGGCACAGAGGTTGGTATGCCTGTCTGCCAGCATGTAGTGGCACAGAGGTTGGTATGCTTGCCTGCCAGCATGTAGTGGCACAGAGGTTGGTATGCTTGCCTGCCAGCATGTAGTGGCACAGAGGTTGGCATGTCTGCCTGCCAGCATGTGGTCATGTATTCGGATCACCTTAGAGTTGGGGATTTTGTCCAGTGACCTGGGCTCCCAGGTAGATCCAGCCTACAACAGGTACTAGGAATTGCTCTGGGAAGTAAAGACCGGCCACTGAGTATCCATCCATCTAACAATATGGGGCTAGAACCAATGAGCACTTATGCTAGATATGTTTTACAATATGAAATTAAACATTATAGACAACCTCGGAAACATCATGGCAAACAGATAAAGTATTTCTCCATCACTGAGATCTAATATATCAAACACAATGAAATAAAACTGTAACCAAGGCTAAAATCCACGTCAAGAGACTGGAACAAAGCAGATAAAACATCATACCCATCACTACACAGAAAAGACGTACTAAGCAACCAAAGACAAATGTTAGTTCCGCCATGAATTTAAAATTCTCTGATGCTTCTTTGAAAGACAAAGCTATATTCCTGCTCAGATTCAGTTGTGCCCATTATTACAGGACTATCAAGCTACATGTTCAGATTAATTACTGAAGTTGCTTTGTGTCTGTGACTACTGACTCATGAGTGCCTTGAGGGGTGGAACTGTGTGGGAAGTGGTGGAACTGTGTGGGAAGTGGTGGAACTGTGTGGGAAGTGGTGGAACTGTGTGGGAAGTGGTGGAACTGTGTGGGTAGTGTTGGCATTGTGTGGCCAGGTGCACTAATGTGATGTGTGCGCTGGTGTAGATGAGTGTCCTAGGGTGACTTGTAGACACTGATTATGATGTTAGACTTATGACCATACTACTGGTATCTGCATGCCATTAAATATGTTAACAGGTCTTCGTATCATCGTTGTCATTACCATCATGTGCATGACAATACACATGCGTGCTCTGGGTCCATCCGTCCATCACGTGCCATGCTGGTAAGCATGGGTGGTCATGATTTGCCATTTCACTTGATCACCAGAGTTATAGATCAGTTCAGTGTTCTTGTCTCGACCATGCCACTTGGTCAAGCTATCCAGGTATTTACTTCTCTGTCTTCCCCTTGTTCTCTTCCTCTCGATGTCACCAGTTGTCACCAAGTTCTCTAATTTATTTCTTCTCATAACATGTCCAAAAATTTTGACAGTCTACGTCTAATTTCTCTAATCAGTTTACAATTTTCATTTGTTTCTTGTAGGACTTGGTCGTTGGTTTTTCTGTCTGTCCATGGTATTCTTTGCATTCTTCTCAGAAACCACATTTCCACAGCCATCAGATGTTTTTCAGCTTGACTGCTCATTGTCCACACTTCACATCCAAACAAAAGTACAGGCTCTATATAGCACTTCAACTCTTTTTCTCGTTGCAATTAGTATCTTTTAATTGGTCAGTATGTTTTTCATCTTGCAAAAAACTACCTTCGCCATGGCGATTATTGTTCTAATCTCATCAAGGCATCTCCCATCAGATGTTATGACTGTTCTGAGATAATTGTACCAATTCACTTGTTTAATTATCTCAGAACAGTCATAACATCACATGGGAAATGCGTTGATGAGATTAGAACAAGAATCACCATGGCAAAGGTAGCCTTTTGCAAGATGAAAAACATACTGACCAACAAAAAGATCTCACTATCTCACATGATCACCAGTCTTGTATCTGTTCTGTGTGCTTGTCCTGATTATGCCTTTTAGCCAAGCTATTTAGGTATATATCTCTATTTCCTTCCTCTTGTTCTTTCCCCATCAAGTTTGCCAGTTGTCGCCAAGTTTTCCAGTTTATGTCTCGTCAAAACGTGCCCAAATAATTTTGACTGTCTACATCTAATTTCTCAAATCAATTTACAGTTTTCATTTGTTTCTTGTAGGACTTTCTAATTCATTTGTTTCTGTTCATTCATGATATTCTCTGTATGGTACCCACCTGCATATTGGCATTTAAGATATTGATGTTATACAGAAAATGTGCGTGAAGCATCTCGTCACAATTTCTGGAACTTTGTGACATGGGTAGTCAGCTAACATCCTGTTTGTGGAATCATCTCCAGTAGTAACCAGCTTCCTCTCTTCATCTGACTTGGGGAAGGAAATGGTGGCAAGAAACATAACGGGTCACCTCAATAAAGTTCTAATTTTGTATGTGAACCACGGCCACTTCTGGTTCAACATGGTGGATAGGCAGGTGATCCATTAAGGCCCTGGCATGTTTTTGATTCTGGCTGTGGTTGATTATGCTTTTCTTCATGTTGGACTTGTAGTACACGGTTTCATCACCAAGCTATTGAGCTTAGTGCTTGATGTGACACTGTGAGCTGTGTATTTCATGTGGAATGCTTTTCCATCTGTCTGCAGTGGTTTGGGTTGTGAACTACATGTTGAGAAAAATGAAAAGTGGCTAAACTAATTGGTTTGCCTTATGCAGCAATGAGTGTGCAGCTTTTGGTTTTTTAGTGACTGCTGCTTCCATTGATGATGAACAGAATTCTAGTGGCAGACTGTTGTGTTGGCATTCTGGCAGCTGACTTATGCATGCAAATGTGTGCTGCTGGTTTTATCAGGACTGCTGCTGTCAGTTCCACTTTTCACATGGGACAGTCAGGAACTTTTGGTGTGACATTTGCTGATATAGGAACAGACTTTAAGGGGTGACTCTCAACTGCGACTAATGACTAGTGTAAAGTTGACTTTTCCACTATGGACACTTAAGATGTTGGTTTGACTGTATATGGCAAAATCTCATAATGTAAAAAAAATTACCAAAGAACAATCATTGCATAAATGTCAGTGTGTGAAAGAAACATTGTACTTCTGTGAGAGAGAAGTATATATACAGAGAGAGAGGATAGAAAGAGAGAGAGATAAAAAGATAGAGGAGAGAGATAGATAGAGGAGACCGAAAGGAGCTACAGATACAGAGAGAAGACAAATAGACATGACAGACAGAGAGATAGGTAGAAACTGCAAGTTCATTTGGTCTGGATCATGCTAGTGAGAGCAAATGTTTGTATTGTTAATATAAAATAAGGATCACTCGGTGAGTCTTATATGACCTGCTGTTACTGTAACTGCTATTGTAGTGTTCAGTAAGTAACTGCACTTCACATGAGTGGCCAAAGACTGACAATTTGGTTGACTGTATTTAAGAAAAGAAAGAAATAGGTTTACATGGACCAAACCTCTCTGAATCTGTTAACTTAATCGGTTTATTCAGTCTCATTAACATATTTTCTGCTACATTTATGCCAAAATATAGAAAGTGCCAACTGGCACCCACCTGTGATACAGTTACTAACATCAAATAATGATGAGGTGTAGACTATTTTGTTTCATTCAGGAGAATGTTTGGTCATTGTCTTTGTACTGATGATGCGTACAAATATCAAGGGGAGACCATGATTACTATGATTAAATAAACAGTGAACAAAATACAAAAATACAAAAAGGAAACAGAAAATCACAGTAAAATGCAAATAAACAAAATGCGATTCCTGTGTGTGAGCTTTCTGTACCATTTTGTGTTTCACTTACTTTTCATTTTCTATACAGCACATACTATCAAGGAGAAAAAAACAAAACGCACATACTCTAGAGCACACTCAATGATACTCTTATAACCATAACACTAGATGTAAAATATGTAAACATAACACAAGATGATTACTGCAAATGTTCAAATTAAAGAAGTCAAAAACTACAAAACAGTGCTTAAAAACAGCAGCAAATAAAATGAGAAATAGTGCACAGACACTGCGTGAAGCTAACAAGTGGTTCTTACGGCAAGTCTGGAAAGCGCAATTTCGGAGATGCAAAAGTCTTCATGTTACTGAGATTCTCCATTACGCTGCATTGGTGCAAGCATCATGAGACATTAATACAATTGTGCACAAACACATGATCATAGCGTCATTATGGGAACAGATATATCATTTCAGATGCATACAATCTGTAAAAACATGACTCTGTCAATTTCAAGCAATCAGCTTAAGAAAAATTACTAAATGTTTAATTAACCATTGTAATGAAGAGACACAGACATTACAAATCTCAGGTAATCGTTTAGGCAACATAAGTATCTGTTATGTCAAATAGCAGGATGAAAAATGAAATTGGGCTATTACATTACTTGGGAACAATGGATTAGAAGAAAAAAACAAATTGTACCTAATGTGCAGCTAAAATGAGAGTCAAAGGGAAAGAAAATGAAAAAGGAAAGTGATAGAAAAGTGGGAATGAGTGAGAGAGTCTAAGGTTATTCAATACTGTAACATTTTGGCACTGAATTAAATCATCAGACACGTACAGTTGGATATCTTTAGGTTACACATTGTTATAACATTCAGAAGTTACACAGTAGTAATCTTCTTCATTGGCTGTTAAATTTACTATAAAACTGGCACTCCACGACATGATACACCTTCTCTTTCATTCTGCTCCTCTCATAGAGGCTAGTTCTTGGTGGAAATCTTCCACTACTCGTCTGTCATCTCTGCATGTAGACACATTTGTGTCAAGTTTTCATGTGACGTAATAGGTGGTTCAGAATCAGCAAAAGTCAGTTCTGAGACAAAGGGAGATCACTTGATCTTCTTACATGATGATAATTTTAGTGTGAAATAACAGGGATGCAGGATCCAACAAACCTGATATCCAAAGTCACAGCTATTGTGTTAACTGATAAAGTGAAATATTAAGTTATGAATGTGACTAAATCTGCAGGTAGGAAGGCTGGTAAGGCAGCAATGTGTATACTGTGTAATAATTCAGCAAAAATCTTTCTCAATGAAGTTAACAAAGAAACCTCCTAGATAAACAGTGTGATAACACTTTCTCATATTAATCTTATCTTCTTGACAAACAAATGTTCACATGTGTAAACAAAATCATTGTAGCCTACTTAAGTATAAATGATAAGTTTCTAGAAGGAATTAGAAAGAGAAAGGATAAAACTGTCATGCCAGACATATGATGGGTGCTGAAGTGGCACAAAGTTAGCTTGATTATTTGTTGGGAGAGTGGTCATTTCAAATTCACATCAAAGCTAGCATGATTGTCTGTTGGGAAAGTGGTCATTTCAAATTCACATCAAGGCTAACATGATTGTCTGTTGGGAAAGTGGTGATTTCAAATTCACATCGAGGCTAGCATGATTGTCTGTTGGGAAAGTGGTCATTTCAAATTCACATCGAGGCTAGCATGATTGTCTGTTGGGAAAGTGGTAATTTCAAATTCACATTGAGGCAAGTTTTTTAATAGATCTGGGCTCCCAGGTTGATCCAGCCTAAATAGACACTAGGAAATGTCATCGCTCAATGTATCTCACATGATATAATCACACATGTATCTCACATATCATCACACATGTATCTCACATGATATCATAGCATGTGTATCTCACATGATATCATCACACATGTATCTCACATGATATCATCACACATGTATCTCACATGATATCATAGCACGTGCATTTCACATATCATCATCACACATGTATCTCATGTGATATCATAGCACATGTATCTCACATGATATCATAGCACATGTATCTCACATGATATCATCACACATGTATCTCACATGATATCATCACACATGTATCTCACATGATATCATAGCATGTGTATCTCACATGATATCATCACACATGTATCTTACATATCATAGCACATGTATCTTACATGATATCATCACATATTATCTCACATGATATCACACATGTATCTCACATGATATCATAGCACATGTATCTCACATGATATCATCACATGTGTATCTCACATGATATCATAGCACATGTATATCACATGATATCATCACACATGTATCTCACATGATATTACCACACAATGTATCTCACATTATATCATCACAACACGTATCTCATATTATATCATCACACTATGTTGCTCACATGATATCATTACACAACATGTCTAGAATAGACAGACAACTGACCTGAACTTGGTAGCCTTGGACCTGTCCCTCATGGTGACAGACATGATGGAGTGATGGCACATTGTGTACACAGCAATACTCAGCATGGCAATGTTGATCTGGCAGAAACACACATATCAGCCTAGTTACTTCAAGCAACATCACGCAGGGCACACTGAAGATGTTTAGGCATATACAAGACACACTGAAGATGTTTAGGCATATACAAGACACACTGAAGATGTTTAGGCATATACAAGACACACTGAAGATGTTTAGGCATATACAAGACACACTGAAGATGTTTAGGCATATACAAGACACACTGAAGATGTTTAGGCATATACAAGACACACTGAAGATGTTTAGGCATATACAAGACACACTGAAGATGTTTAGGCATATACAAGACACACTGAAGATGTTTAGGCATATACAAGACACACTGAAGATGTTTAGGCATATACAAGACACACTGAAGATGTTTAGGCATATACAAGACACACTGAAGATTTCTAGGCACATAAAGTCATAGTTACCACACAGACAACTATTGACAAGTTTAAAAGCAACTGAAAGGCTGAAGTTTGAAAGTGTGATAGGTTGCCTTGATTTGGTCACAAAATGAGGTTTGGATGCTTACTACAGGAAACATGAGATAGCAAAATGCTGCAGAAAACAAAGAGTAAGCAATGAGGGGAAAGAACTGAGCATAGAAGATCAAGGTTGAGTTGAGTTGATTGAATTGAGCTAAGAACCAACATCACTGCACTCAGGACATTCCCATATGCACTCCGTCCCCTCAGTTCAACAGCCAGCGAAGAGTCACACTACTAATCGTTCCCACGGCTATCTGATCTAAAGTTCTCCTGGTCTTCCTTCTCAGTTTTGAGACTCTACAGAACCCCTGCCAATCCTCCGCAATCTCATCCTTTCCACATACAGGTTCTCAATCTGTTCCTCCACCTTCTCCACCTGGTCCCACAGGCGCACAACCACCTCCCCTTGTCCATAGGTAATCAACCACCAAGAGGTGCATTCCCTGCCAACTATCAGCCTAGTTATTTCCCCCGCATTCCCGCATGACTAGGGCAAAAAAAAAATCCACACAATTCTTACAATCTGTGACCTCTGAAGCAAGGTGAGCCATTCCACACGAAACATTCCTTTCTCCACTTTACTAAGCATACTCCTTGAGTCCGTGATGAAGACAACGTGTGTTGCAGTGGTCTCCTCTAAGCAACGGAATGCCGCTGTGACTGCTTCCACCTCCATTCTCATGCTGGAGGTCGTAGCCTCATATGCCATACTCTCTTTTTCAAGAATCGCCCATTAGCCTTTACAATGAAACCCCAACCACTCCGTCTGTTTCTCACCACTGACCCATCAGTATAGATCATTATGTCACCTTGATGTATATTGCTCTGGATCAGTTGTTGCACCTCAAACTCTGTGCAGTCCGCTGCCCATTCTCTGCACTCACGACCCAGTGTGACTATTACATTTTGCCAGTCCGTCTTGTCTGCCGGTACTTCAACCCACTCTTTTTCATGATTGATGGTCTCTAGATCACAAACCTGAAGTATAAATATTTCTGCCGGTGCCATCCAGGACCTACCTCATCTTAGTCTATGACCCTTGACCATATCCATGGCTTCATCCCTATCTGCAGCAACTCTCAGGTACCATTTGGCCTGAAGGACCCTATGCCTATCCACCATTGTTGGTAGTGCCAGGATATGCCTCATGCATATAATTGGCATGTCCTTTGTGCACCCCAGATTCAGACTTGAGTAGAGCTGAAGGGAAATGTTAAGAGCAGACAACAATAGAATAGCATGACCAGATGATTTCAACACAAGTATTCAGACCGATTAACCTGATGATGATAATGGCAAGTCAATGATGGCAACACACAATTCAATAGCATTGTTTGTTTTTATCATCTCCTATGATGATGAACAATATGACTCTGTTGTCTGTCCCCCCCCCCCCCCCCCCCAATGTTACATAAAAACAGGTCAAACTAAATACCATTCTTTTCCAAAATGCACAGTCTGAAGTAACTAGAAGAGACTGGCAAGCATGTGTACATTCATTTGCATACTATAAAATTACTGTACTGTTTTATAAAATAAGTAAGAACCCTTGAAAAGTCACACTCCTTAATCCTTAATAGAAGTGCTATATTGTTTAAGCAAATAAGCATGAAAGTACCTTTAATCATTGAGTTACCAAACAGAAGTGCCATAAAGCTTAAGCCTACAACAATGTAAGGATTCTGGATGTTAGTCACCATAGTGTAAGTGTGTGGTTGGACTAGGATTTCATGTGCCTGAACTACAACGCAAACAATAGAAACAGAACTGAATTCAAATCATTTGTACTGCATTATACAGGCTCCTGATGCCTTTAGTTAAGCAAGCACAGCCCAAATATGCATTACACTTAAGTAGAGGCTGCAAAGATGTCTAGTACAAAACTCCCAACATATCAGGGTTGGTTCCACTAGGAGGCATTATAGAACATAAATCATGTGGCAGGAAAGCAGCAGAAATGATCAGAACAGGAGAAGAAACACTGGAGAGATATCAAGAAATCTGAAGTTGTTCATTTACATGACCTCATATGCTTAGAGATGGAAATGAGTATGTGGATAATGTAATTTAACATCTACCTGATTCTCCCAGGACTCTGGGTTGGGGTGTGTTGATTTTGTTGTTGTTTTTTTGCGCTCGCTCGCTTTGAAATCAAGCGTAGTCCATACACACTTATTTATAGTAGTGATGGACTGAATTTTGCATGTGGATTAGCTTTCCTTATTAACAGTGTCCCTCACCATCAGGTGAACCCACTCTGACTTCAGATGTACTTGTAATTAACGTCCCAAAGTCAAGGACGACAAGTCAACATTTCAGTCCAACTGTCCGGTGTAGGGGTTGAACCGCTTACCTCGGCATCAGCATAACGGATATTTAGGGTGTGTTGATGATGAAATACTAGCAACCCGTGGAGGGAACATGACCCAGCCAGGCCTGACACCAGCCAGTCCACCTGTGCTGTGCTGAACCACTACCTGGCTATGTCCTAACATGCCTGTCTGCAGATGTGAAGCTCCAGTACTGGAGAGGGGAAGGAGAGATCTTCAACACAGTGGTGATGATGATGGTACTGAGTGGAGAGAACAGTCTCTACACCAACCTCACTCTGATAGAGTTGAACCCTTTGTCACAACCACAACAACAATGTCAAAAAATCGGACTTAAAAGTGTTAAAAGTTAAGTCTACCACAGGATTCACAACAAAGCTAACCGATCAATCATCCAACAAAACCTGAGCCAGCTACTATAGAACAGGAAAGAAACTGACACTGAAAATTTTGTTACTAACTTGCAGCAAAGGACTAAAAGTTCAAAGCTGATGATAAATGGTTACAGAGGTATTAAAGTAGTGAAGTGTAGGAACCCTTCCATGGATCTGTGACATAACATGGCCATCACATCTGGTAGGCCTGAATGCATGGTAAAATGGGTGGTCTTTCCCTCACTTAGCGAGATGACAAACACAGACGTCAAACCCTCATCCGACTGCGATCATGGCATTATCAGCCTAGCTCCCTATCAACTACGCCAACATGCCTGCTGAAATAGCTGACGTTGAGTACTTATTTATAACACTAGATGATGGGGCACATAAAAAGAGTGACAGAAAGAGATGGACACACACACACACACACACACCAGCAAAAGCTAAACAGGTGCTGGCAATTACTGCATCACTTGTGTGCATTTCAGGACTCTGTTCATGTTTCCATTGACTCAGAGACAGAACTTCAAAATTATAGTGATGACTGCAATTATAAACATATATATATAATAAAATAAACCTACCAACATGACTGCAAGTGCAGGGCCAACAAAACTCCATATGAAATAGTTCTCTGTTGTCAGCCAGCAACTGTGGAGGTGAACATGATTTGTTGGTGACATTCTATCACAACAGGCATGCATGAACATATCAACAGCATGGTAATCAACAATGAACGGTTGTGCAGACGTGTGAATAAGTAAACAACTGTTTAAGTGCCTTGATATTGATCGCATCATCCCTCAAGTGTCATTTTCTGTATACAAATATGGGGTAAGTACCATATGCTGGATACACCTCAAGAAGTATGAACATGGGTCCATTACTTACTCCATTAGAGACAACAACTATGGGTCTTTCCTAGCCTGATGTTCTAATAACAAATATTACATAACTATGGGTTTTCCCTGGACTGCTCTTTTAATAACAATTACAAAATACATCAATTTCGGTTCATGAGTGCATTTTTCTCAGAGACTCCTGGGGGTCATTGCTGGAGCTACAGAGTTGTGCTTTGTGTGGTGCTTTCAGCAGCCCACCCTAGCGGAGAGAGACCAAACCATATGATATAAAACCCAGTGCAGTGAAGTCGATCCTGTCGACTTTTAAAACTGGTTAAAATGGCTCCCGGGAGAAAAGGCTTGGGTCGACCAACACGAAGGTGAGCACAGGACATTAAAACCAGCCTGGGTATGAACATGCGTGAGGCAAGGAGCAGGGCACACAGCTTTCTGGTAAGCCGTGATGAAAGCAGTGTTCTAATATGGACCTGCCACACGATGATGATGATACTTCTGTTGCTGAAGATTATTTTGAAGTGCATGATGTATGTTGTCTGTTTGAAGATGATATCAATATATAATCAAACACATCCCATTCTAATATATTTTCTCTCATTCTCCACATGTTATCATACTTTTCTTGACAAATGGACAAGGCAATCTTTTCTGTAGCATTATTTACACACAACATGCCTGTTTATGACAGCACATGACACTTTAGAACACTAAATCAGATGCTACCTATCATATGTCACATTGGCAACATCTTTTTACTGATATTGGCTGGCACTCTGTTAAGTCACAGTTAGTTCCTTTACAGGATGTCACAATAAGTTTTGGCTGTTTGATTTCTTGGCAAGTTTACGTTTAGTACTTTGACATTGCTTTCTGAACGACCGGCAACCATACCATTTTATAAAAACCAATGCAAAGTGGTCTGCTGCCAAATCGCCAGCAGCTGAGTTTTGAACGAATTGCATCTATAACCCCTTTGCTATATAGCCTGCACAGACATAGTAAGACACAGACATAGATGTGATTATTAAAGAGCACACCATGAACTCTTTATGTCTCAACCAATATAGATCTCTCTTTCTCTCACTCACTCACTCTCTCTCTCACGCATGCACGCATGCACACCCCCATCCCCCCCCCCCCCCCCCCCCCCCCCCCCCCCCCCCCCCCCCCCCCCCAATTCTATTCCAGATATTAGTTAATGCAACCTTTTCTATGTCTATTGTGACCTCAACTTATTCTTTGTTAGTTGTTACATTTAATCTTGCCCAGATTATTCTTGCTTTAACTCCTTCTAAACCCATAAGGTATTGTTTTGAAGTAACAGCTGCTGCCTGGGACAGAGAGGGTTAAAGGAGCAATGGATTTCAATCCATCATCATCGTAAGTGCCATAGCTGCCTTGCAGGAAGAAGAAGAAGTGAACTTTGACACTTGACCAGTGAGGTAGCCAATGATTACCCTGTTATATCAAACAACACAGAACAAAGACAGCACATTCAAAGACTGATCGGCTTACTGTCTGTCTGTGCCATATCCTTCATGAAACACTCCAGCAGAGACAGCAATCACCACTGCAGGAACCCCTGGTATAAAAAAAACAACAACAGAAATACACTGACACAATGACTCATACTCTGTCCTCTAACCTGTTATATCATGCAATAAGGATTTTTACAGTAAAGGAGGACGATTTTGTCAACAGTAATATGTCACATGGGAACTTACATGCCGCGGCTAGCATGCTTTGCTTGTCAGTCCAGTGGTCGTGTGTTGAAATCCTCATCGAGGTGAAGAATTTTACAAACTGACCTGGGCTCCATGGGCTAAATGAACACCAGGAAATGTTCCGGGAACTAAGTGTGGCTGTCATGATAATTACACCATCACCTAACAAGTACTGACTGGTGTGTACAAGTGTGGGGCTAATGCCCATGGAGTACTGACTGGTGTGTACACATGTGGGGCTAGCAACCATGGAGTACTGACTGGTGTGTATAAGTGTGGGACTAGCACCCATGGAGTACTGACTGGTGTGTACAAATGTGGGGCTAGCAACCATGGAGTACTGACTGGTGTGTACAAGTGTGGGGCTAATGCCCATGGAGTACTGACTGGTGTGTACAAGTGTGGAGCTAGTGTTCATAGAGTACTAACTGGTGTGTACAAGTGTGGGGCTAGCAACCATGGAGTACTGACTGGTGTGTACAAGTGTGGGGCTAGTGTTCATAGAGTACTGACTGGTGTGTACAAGTGTGGGGCTAGTGTTCATAGAGTACTGACTGGTGTGTACAAGTGTGGAGCTAGTGTTCATAGAGTACTGACTGGTGTGTACAAGTGTGGGGCTAGCAACCATGGAGTACTGACTGGTTTGTACGAGTGTGGGGCTAGTGCCCATGGAGTACTGACTGGTGTGTACAAGTGTGGGGCTAGCAACCATGGAGTACTGAGTGGTGTGTACAAGTGTGGGATTAGCAACCATGGAGTACTGATTGGTGTGTACAAGTGTGGGGCTAGCAACCATGGAGTACTGACTGGTGTGTACAAGTGTGGGGCTAATGCCCATGGAGTACTGATTGGTGTGTACAAGTGTGGGGCTAGCAATCATGGAGTACTGACTGGTGTATACAAGTGTGGGGCTAGCAACCATGGAGTACTGACTGGTGTGTACAAGTGTGGGGCTAGCACCCACAGAGTAATGATTGATGTGTACAAGTGTGGGGCTAGCACCCACAGAGTAATGACTGATGTGTACAAGCGTGGGATTAGCAACCATGGAGTACTGAGTGGTGTGTACAAGTGTGGGATTAGCAACCATGGAGTACTGACTGGTGTGTACAAGTGTGGGGCTAGCAACCATGGAGTACTGACTGGTGTGTACAAGTGTGGGGCTAGCAACCATGGAGTACTGACTGGTGTGTACAAGTGTGGGGCTAGCAACCATGGAGTGCTGTCTGGTGTGTACAAGTGTGGGGCTAGCAACCATGGAGTACTGACTGATGTGTACAAGTGTGGGGCTAGCACCCACAGAGTAATGACTGATGTGTACAAGCGTGGGGCTAGCACTCATGCAGTACTGACTGGTGTGTACAAGTGTGGGGCTAGCACCCACAGAGTACTGACTGGTGTGTACAAGCGTGGGGCTAGCACTCATGCAGTACTGACTGGTGTGTACATGTGTGGGGTTAGCACCCACAGAGTACTGACTGGTGTGTACAAGTGTGGGGCTAGTAACTATAGAGTACTGACTGGTGTGTACACATGTGGGGCTAGCAACCATGGAGTACTGACTGGTGTGTACAAGTGTGGGGCTAATGCCCATGGAGTACTGACTGGTGTGTACATGTGTGGGGCTAGCGCCCATGGAGTACTGACTGGTGTGTACAAGTGTGGGGCTAGCAACCATGGAGTACTGACTGGTGTGTACAAGTGTGGGGCTAGCAACCATGGAGTACTGACTGGTGTGTACAAGTGTGGGGCTAATGCCCATGGAGTACTGACTGGTGTGTACATGTGTGGGGCTAGCGCCCATGGAGTACTGACTGGTGTGTACAAGTGTGGGGCTAGCATCCATGGAGTACTGACTGGTGTGTACAAGTGTGGGGCTAGCATCCATGGAGTACTGACTGGTGTGTACAAGTGTGGGGCTAATGCCCATGGAGTACTGACTGGTGTGTACAAGTGTGGGGTTAGCAACCATGGAAAATGATCCTTTACTTTTTCACTTTCAATATATTACAGAGTGGAAGTAACAAGTAAAGAACTCTATAAATGCTTTTTGAAGCAAATATATAATATTTGTGTATAAACATGTTATTGATATTGAAGATCTGGAGGCAAATGAAGGTCAAAATAAGATAAATTTGCCAGATAACAACTTCAGCACTTGCATAATCATTATTTATGTCAAATCATCTTTTCTTTCATTCAGATGTTTCAAACCTTGAATGAAATACAACATGGA
>JACEFZ010010423.1:0-17277 GCA_014155875.1 Cepaea nemoralis | reverse complement strand
TAACGGATTCTACGCTGATAAGACCAATATTTCGCGGGTCTCAATGA
Organism: Cepaea nemoralis; assembly: GCA_014155875.1. NCBI lineage: Eukaryota > Metazoa > Mollusca > Gastropoda > Stylommatophora > Helicidae > Cepaea > Cepaea nemoralis. Next base: position 17,230 of record JACEFZ010010423.1, on the reverse strand, counting down.
ACGGATGAAAAAATATATGGTCAGTCTTTCCGTCTGTAATATGCATCGAACCGTCGACCCACCTCATTATCGTTTAATTTAGTTTACGGATCAACATCACGACATACGGGTGTAACCCAGAAGTGCTCCGTTCTACTCCTAACTCAAGCCTGAGTCCGGAGAATCTCAGCTCAGTGCACGAGCTCCGTAGCACCGACGAGAATCCGGAAATATTTTGGGTAGATTTTTAACTCGAAATTTTGCTCGGGCAGCGCCGTTAGGGTACTCTTTTTCGATGTCCAACTGCCAGGGGATTTTTTACGTGCGCAACAATACACACGAGCGTCCGATCTCACTACCCAGAGACCAGGGAAAATTGTTACTAGAAGTCCACGTGAAAAAATCCCGGCCCTCGCCGGGGCTTGAACGCGGAACCTCCAGCACTCGAGACAGACACCATACCGGCGCAGCTCTTTATGAACTTCGCTAACTTATTCTCTCTCTCTCTTTTCTTCTCTCTCTCTCTCTCTCTCTCTCTCCTCCCCTCCCCTCTCCTCTCTCTCATGGTTGAAAATAATGTTCTACTTTCATCAGCAATTTCCAGGCAATCATTAGCTAATGTTGCAGTCGAAGGTGTTCGCCAGATTAGTCTCAGGAACCACATTTCCTTTGCTTGTAAGCTCTTCCACCGGAAGCTCGTCCACCTGAAAACCGGATGTGGCCGGATGTGTGTGTATGTGCGACCGACCCTTGACAACTGTCTACGTACTACAGTACTGTCCAACCTAATCATGAGCGAACACAAAGATGGCGTCGTACGATTTCCTGCAAACAAAAACCGCACCAGAATGTCATAAACTTGACACAAACTGCTTTTGCTGAAGTGGCCTAACATGGGCGTCTGAGTGCGAACGAGGAAGAAGAGGAAGTAGGCTGGATGATCTGCACTTGGCTGACGACAATGCCCTCTTGTCACCATCTCAGCTTGTTCCTCTTGAACCTTGAGGTGTCTAGGTAAAGCATAAACAGTGGGAGAGTGCCCGCTTATATGCTTCATATATCGAGATTCCCGTGGACTATGTTATTTTCCCTGTCATTTACATGGCCTCTTGATCTGGTTCAATTTGATCTGTACATCATTGCTTGTTGTGGTAAACTGTCAGTTAGTAGTCTAGTTAGGTGGCTGAACCATTTCACGTTCCTGTTTCACACACGAAATTAGGTGCAAGATAAGTGCAACATTGAATGAGAGGTCACGACAAATCAGGTGTCAACTGCTTCAGGTAACGACAAAGCTAATGAGAATATATTAAGCAAATGAGAACACGACCTCTTTTAGTGACAATTCACTTCAAGAGACGGAATCATACAACTGTTTATGTAGCAAATATAGACAAAGATGGGAAAACATATGTGACCGGCACCTTGCGGTCTTGACAGACGATAGTTTGTAAAATCGGAGTTATACCTCTCCATATCTCAAACATCTATCAGTGCTATTTAAAGAAGGGAAACATGTATCTATTAGAATTATAAGGAACTACGGACGCAGGCTTGTCTATCTATTCGGGGAGTTTTGTCCGACTAATCTATTGGACAATTAATGAACGATCCAAGTGTTCAGTGAGTTTTGCTAGACTCGTGAAATGAACAATTTATGACCGATCCATCTGTTAAGTGAATTTTGCCCTACTCATTTAGTGGACAATTAATGATCGACCCACCTTTTAAGTGAGATTTACCCGACTAATCTCTCACCATGAACCAAGCAAGCACACAAGAATGTCTTTTGATCACGAACATAATGACACCTTATTTAATGACACCTTATTTAATGACACCTTATCTAATGACACCTTATCTAATGACACCTTATCTAATGACACCAATGTGGAGCTCATGGAGAGAACTAGACAAATACCAGTAAACCAAGAGGTGAAGGAAACGCGTTGACGCTGGAGAGGACACACGCTGAGAAAACTTTAGGACATTTAAACAGACACTCTCTTGTCTTGAACCCACAAAGCAAACAAAATGGCGAGAGATCAAAAACAAATGGACAAGAGAATAACGGACAGATGAATGACATTGGAAGGACATGGAGGGATGTACAGGAGATACAAGTCGTCTAACTGATGACTGAACAGCAATCCACACGGCCTGTAAGTCAACGTGGTTCCATAGTCACGTATTGCTATATTCTTATATATATATATATAAAAGACGATGTATGTCTGTATGTATGTCCGTTCTTTATGCGTTCGCGAACGGTCCATCCGATTGAGATGAAATTTTCTACACGTCTTCTTCTCATTCCCGTGCAGCCAACTGTCATAGTTTGTTAGTGTACAATCAGCTATTTACTTACTAAAATTTAATATTTTAATATCTTATCATTTATACATATAGCGAGGGGACTTAACTTAAGAAAAGTTATTTCAACGGGCATAACTTTTAATAACATTGCTATATATTTTATATATAGATTGTTGCACTGTTTTCAAAGATTTTTAAACTCTTTGTCTACAGTTATTTACAGGCATATGAGTTATAATAAATAATGATATAATCTTTAAGGCATTTTCAAAGTTTTCATAAAAATAATGCATCTATTTAAATAGTGAAAATTTTCTAACTCATCTTTTTATGTTTAAAGAAGTTATCTACAGTCATGTAGGTGGTTAAAACCAGTTTTCATTAAAAATAATGGATGGTGTGTGGACGGACATTCTTAAGTTACTTTTTTTTTTGTTATATGAATTTAATGAGACGCTCCCCGCCAGGAGCTGGGCAAAGCTGCGCCGGGTCAGACAGACAGACAGACAGACAGACAGACAGACAGACAGGACAGACAGTCGGGAACAGAAGCTTATATGACTACTTATACGAATTAAATGAGATGCTCCCCAACAGGGCCTGGGCGAAGTCGGGCCGGGTCGGACAGACAGATAAACAGAGAGACAGATAGTCGGGAACGGGAGCTTATATCACTACTTATATGAATTAAATGAAATGCTCCCCACGAGGGACTGGGTGAAGCCGGGCCGGGTCAGACAGGCAGACAGATGGACAGACAGACAGACAGACAGGCAGACAGACATAGTCGGGAACGGGAGCTTATATGACTACTTATATGAATTAAATGAGATGCTCCCACTAGGAGCTGGGCGAGGCCGGGCCGGGTCAGCTAGTTATTATATAAATCTCTTTTTGTGAGATGAGGTGGGCAACTCCCTTCTCGTCTGACATTTCTACTCTCGTCAAAGAGAAGTCTGTATCGTGTGTTTATGTACTTATGCGTCTGTGTGATTGTCCATATAGATAGATTGATCAAGTAGGCATACAGAGACTGACAAATAGATAGACAGGTAGGCAGGACAGACCAGACAGACAGACCGACCACATGACAGACAAGCATGTGGTGAGATAAAGAGATGAGCAGGCAGACAGACAGTCAGGAAGGTAGTCAGACGGGTAAATAGACATAGGTAAACAGCCAGGCGGATAGGCAGACAGGCATGCAGTTAGATGTAGAGACAAGCAGGCAAATAGACGGGCTGGCAGACAGGTAGTCACATTAGTAGGCAGACAGCCAGACAACACGGAAAGATAGATCAACCGAAGGACAGCCAGAAAGACACAAGAAACGGGACTACATTCAACGATTCATGCATTTGTTCACTTAATACTAACAGTTTCGTCTGCAGACAGACATGAGGACGGATGCACAGACAGACAAACGGGGAGACAGACTGCTAGAAAGATAGAGACAGAGAGGTGGACAGTCAGAGAGACACACAGACAGATAGTATGATGGAGAGTCAGAAAGATAGACAGGCAGGCGGATAGACAGACTGAAAGATGGACATAGTGACAGAAAGACAAATGGAGAGACAGGCAAACACAAGTATGGACAGTCACCGAGACAGGCACGCGACACAGGTGGAGAGACTAAACAGACACACAAAAAGACGGAGAGACAGATGGATAGAGTATCATAGTGACAGACAGATGGAAAGATAATAGAATAGACTGACAGAGTGACAGACAGATGGAGAGGCAGACGGACAGACATACCGATGGATGGACAGACAGACAAAGAGAAAAATGGAGATACTAGACAGAGAAACAGAACGATAGACTGTTAGAGTGACAGACAGACGGAGAGACAGACATGCAGATAGATGGATAGACATGCAGATAGATGGACAGACATACAGACGGATGGACAGACTGACAGACAGCACTAACCGACACTCGGGCAGCTCCCACTCGAATTTGCCAGTCAGCATGGGTAAGATGACAGCGGTGGTCCCGTCCCCAACGATGTTGTGAGCCTCCAGCTCGATGGCGCCCAACTTGTCACGGAAGTATTCCCTGGTCTTGGTCAGTCGCCGCAGCCAGGACATGCGAGACATAGAATCAAAGCCCAGGATGGCAATGCTTAAACCATCCATGCTCGATGGCATTGGGAGCTCCGGCCGCTCGGCTCGCTCTTTCGTGTAGGCCACACCCATATGAAGACCTTTATATGTTTTCCGATTAGCTCCGCTACAATTAGCTTCAAAGAAGTCGGAAGTCATGGGAAAACCATCATTTATGTTGATATACCGAGTCCCCAGTGTGACGTTATTGTCATCTTTCCGCACAACAGGATAGTAATCACAGTGGAATGGTTTGTGTTTGCTTAGAGCGGCTTGGGAGAATTTGACAGTTCCGTTTGACACATAGACCCAGTCTTCTTCTTCCTGACATTTAACTGGCGGGTACCTCTTGAAATGCTTCATCATAACCGGGTCAAAGACCTTAAGGTGCGGGTGAATGCACTCCTGTCTGGACTTGGTACCTGGCTCATTGACCAGCTGGAATACACCGTGCGGAGTTTCGTTTCTGCTAAACTGCCCGCTAAATATAGATATTGTGTGGCCAAAAGCCAAGATGGCTGATTCGTTGGCAGTATAGTAAATTAGCAGGACGAACGACCACATGCAAAAGCAAAACAGAGAATATTTATTGCAGAGTAGCTTGGTTAGCCTAGCGGCGGACACTGCAACGGTGAAGGGTATCTTTGCCATGAGAAAAGAACACAATTTGTATGTCTGTTTTGTTAGAAAACGTTAGGGACTACTTTTCAACGATAGTTTTTTGGCAGACGTTATATCAATATCCATTCGCTTCGTGCTTCAGCATCGTATAAGAGGGAACAGGTTCTGCAGATACAAGAACACACAAATTAATATTTATTAAATAATTAAGAAAGAAAGAAAATATCACCATGGCTTGGTGACTGTCGTGTGCGATCACATTTCTCCACATCTTGCGATCTCCAGCAGCATGCATCAATTCGTGTGCTGATATCATTTCGTGTCATGACTCAAGAATTTTCTGTCGCTGTCTTTCTCTTCTTTCTTTCCAGTTGTCACAATATTTTCTAGTGCAGTGGTTCTCAACCGGTGGGGAATCATAGACAGGGGAGGGGGGGGGGGAATTTTAGGGTTTCGGGTGAGGAAGTGGAGGGGGATTAAGATTATTTCAAGATCGCGTTAATACAAGAACCGATTACTTGATATTGTTTTTCCCTCCATACTTTACAGTTCTGTACTTCTCGCCCTTCTGAAATTCATTTTATAACGTAAGTAGACCCGCAAATCACGTTTTATGTAGACGTCTAGACTTGTTCCAGTATGTGTTATTAAATTTAGCTTCCGTTTTTATGTATACTGTGTAAAAAAAAAGGGGGGGGGGGATTTATAGGGAGGAAATACGAAAGGGAGAGGGGGGAATGGCGTTCTGAAAATATGATGAAGGGGTGCACGGGCCAAAAAAGGTTGAGAACCACTGTTCTAGTGTGATTGTCTGCTCATAACGTGGCCAAAAATGGGGACTATCTTTGTGATGTTTGTGATAGGCTGCATTTGTGTCTTAACCTCTTTCAAAATGTTTCCTCTTTCAGGCCAACCGTGGAGTTTTTAGCATCTTTCTGTAAAACCACGTCTCTTAAGATTATATCAATGTTTTTGTTTACTAATTGTCCAGTGTTAGAGTTGGTTCTATGTAATAATTCTTGATCTAAACTCCAATGCCTCGGATTTATTGAAGAAAATGTTTTTTATTTTATAAAATGCCGCTTTCGTTTGCCTCTTATTTATCTCTGTGATATATCTTCCACTTGATATCAACCTCGCGCCCGATATGTAAATTTCTGCATTTACCCCAAATGAACACCTGTTACCTTAACTGTACATTTCTAAAATACTGCTTTCGCTTGCCCTATTCTGTTATTTATCTCTGTGATACATCTTCCATCTGATATCAAGCACGCGCCCGATATTGAAATGCCTGCACTTGTCCCAGATTACCACCTGTTGTACATTTGGTCACGATCTGTGAACAATGGCTGGCCGAGAAGCTAGAATGTGGGGGTTATCTCCTCCAGGAGACCCAGCTTCGAATCCTCGGTTAAGTGTGGATTTTTTTTCTTCTGTCGGGGGCATAAAGAAAATCCTCATCTGAACGGTGCTGCACTAGCCAGGCGGCGTTAATTCCTAAGGTCAAGACCCACCTGTCCTACACTGCAGGGTACTACCAGTAGATGACACGATGTGTTACTGTGCTATTGCCATTACTTCTGTCTTGCAATTTAAAACTTCATTTACGTGCTGTTAAAATGAAAGCATAACGGGTGTAATCGTGCAGCTGAGGACAAGCCAAGCTCTCATCAACAAACGTGTAAACAGATTAGATCCGTTGCGTGAACCGAACTATAGGCAAGTTATTCATGCACGAGGAATGATTAAACACTTACTCCTACAGCGATCAAAATTAGCTGACCTAGCAATAAGTCGCTATCAATGAATGTAAGAAAGAGAGTGCTGAAATGCTATATAGAACCAGTTTTGCTGTATGGCAGCGAATCTTGGAATGTAAATGAACAAATTTAGGAAGAACTTAGAATCAACAGAAATGTGGTTTTTAAGACGATTGTTGCGAATTCCTTGGACTGCCAGAGTAACTAACAACGATTGCCTGAAACAGGCTAATGAAACTAGAACACTATATACAACAATAAGAAAGAGACAAACAGCTATCTTTGGTCATGTGATGAGAAGAGAGGCGTTGGAGAACACCGTGACAACTGGAAAGATCGAGGGGAAGAGAGACAGAGGCAGACCAAGAGAAATAATGCTGGATGGATTGAGACATTGTCATGGAGGAATATCATCGGTAGAGTTGATCCAGAACACCAAAGACCGTGATCTGTTGAGAGCCATGAACGCCTACGCCAGCCGGCACGGCACTTGATGTTGATGAGAGACAAACTGCTCACATCACATCCTGCAAACAGAGTACACAAACACTACCGTACCTGAGCTGTCTTTGTGGTTTTGTCAAAGGCACTCGATTGTCTGGGACTAACAACTCATAAACGGACTATGCTATCATTATCATCATAATAGGACTATACTATCATTATCATCATATGGGACTCTACTACTATCATTATCATCATTGCTGTTCTCTGTTAGCCTTGAATGATGTGTGAATGAAATAATGTATGAAAGAGAGTGATAGAAGGGCAGAATGTTAGATGGGCCTGCGTGCCCAATTCTTAACCCTTTGAAAATAAAGTTTGCTCGTTCATTCGTTATTATCATCATAATGAGACTGTACTTCTATCATTGTCATTATTTGGGACTATACTACTATCATTATCATCAAAATGGGACTATACTACTATTATCATAATGGGACTATACTATTATCATTATAATGGGACTATACTATCATTATCATCAGCAACAGAAATAGCATGGTCGAAAGGGTGAGGGCGCCCGCTCTGAAACTTCCCGCACTCTGATGTTTGGAGTAGACGGTTTTCTCCCTATACCGATCAGTTGTTCTTAAACGATGACTTTCCATCCTTGACTGGGGGACGTAAATTACAAGAACCTCAGAAGTTGTAGTGGGTAACAGAGAAAGCTAACCCATACTCACAAATCAGTCCAGTGTGGATTACACGCGAGTTTACAGCGAACGAACGGAAAAAAACAAAAAAACAAGCAACAGCCTCATCATTGTCACCAAGGCGTATGGTAGACACACTCTGTTTCTCCGTGGCCAAAGGCTTGCGAACGCGGTTCGTGAGCCGCTTAACAGGCGTTCGAAACGCAGCCGCGACCAATTTGTGCAGCAGAACGTGTTGCGTTGTGTTATAACTTGTTGGTATGGGAGCCGGTAGTTCAGAAAGCAATGGCAAACTACTGAACGTAACAACTTGCCTAGTACATCAACTCATCTCATCTCATCATGTTCCTCTTGTACCTTGCGGTATCGAGGTGAAGTATAAACTTCGTGAGAGTGCCGATTATGGACTCTGCCATTCCCTCCGTCCAACGTTTACGTGGTCGACCTCTTCCTCTGTTTCCATCTGATCTGTACATCATTGCTTGTTGTGGTATACTGTTGACTGGTAACCTACTAATGGCCAAACCATTTGACTTGCTGCTTTCTAATAAAATCTAGTGTTGCTTTAACCCCCATTTTAGTCCTGATTTCTTCATTTATGATCTTATCTAGTACATCATCAGCAGCTGAAAAATGTTGGTGTTGACTGCAACGTCCCGTAAGGGATATGCAACTTAAAAAAAAAAAATTCTTACACCTCTTAACTCCCAATGGAGGATAGCACTGAGTGCAGGAAGTAATAACGCAGCAAGTATTTCCCTCCTGTAGCAAGCGAAAAGCCCGCTATCGAACCCTCGTCTGACCGAGCTCATGCCAATGCAACTCCCTATCTGTTCTGCCAACCCACCTGTGTTCTTTGGTCTCCCTATATTTCTGAAACCTTGGGATTCCCGGGAAAGAGTTTTCTAGGCAGGTTATTAACAAGTTTTCTAAAGGTCCATCTTATCAAATGTGGGCGTGGTTTGGTCATCTTATATTTCAATTGAAAGCCTCTGGGATGTCTCTGGGATAGCAGGAATCAATACTGTTGTAGATGTCTCTGTATGACTGAGGGGACACCCCTCTATATGTCCACATCTGACTGTCTTCGGCTCCACATTTTTTTTAAACGTTGTATATCCTTTACAGGATATTGCAGTCAACACCAGCATTTTACTGCCGTTGTTGATGGTTTGGCAAGTTTTACGTTCAGTAGTTTGCCATTGCTTTCTGAAAGAGCGGCTCCCATACCAACACGTTACAACCAGCGAGACACGGTCTGCTGCCAAATTGGTCACCGCTGTTTCGTACACGGGTAAGCGGCATTACGAATCGCGTCCGCAACGCCATCGCAGCGGAGACCGTTTAAATTGTTTTACATGTCACCTCTCACAACTGAAGCTCTGCCCCGCCTTTCTAGACAAGGAGCATGCGCAATGGCCTAATAACGGTTGATACCAATAATTGTTCTCTTTATGTTGTGATTGTTAATTAAATCAAAACAATGTTTTCCCCGTGGTCATCATCATCATCATCTTCCACTTCTGCTGTCAAGCGTCGTGGGGAGGAATAATTTGCGTTCCAGCGCCCGGTGGGCGGCACTGAATAGTGTCATTCCGTGTGGTTGTACAATGTCTCTGATGTCGTCAATCCATTTTCTTCTTGGACGTCCTCGTGGTCTCGTCGCAGATGATCTTTGATGTAAGGCCAGTGATGGTAGTTGTTGTTGTTGCATTCTAACGACATGGCCAAACCACTTGATCTTCTGTCTTTCAATAAATGTGGCACAAGGTGTTTCCCCGTGGTGAATTTAAATAATGAAGACACAAACCATAAATTGTACGATTTATTGCCTGGCATATTTCGCTGCATCTCGTCAGGTACATACTGCAGAAATCACACAACGTAGAGTAAAATAACTAGATCAGTGGTTCTCAACCTTTTTTGGCCCATTCCCCCCTTCACCATATTTTCAGAACGCCATTCCCCCCCCCCCCCTTCCTATCAAAATATTTGGCCCGTTCCCCCCTTCACCGTATTTTCAGAACGTCATCCCCCCCCCCCTTTCATATTTCCTATCTAAAAATCCCCTCACCCCTACACAGTATACGTAAAAGTGGAAGGCAAATGTAATAGCATATACTAAAACAAGTCTAGACATCCACATAAAACATGATTTGTGGGTCTACTTACTTTATAAAATGAATTTTAGAAGGACGAGACATACATAACTGTAAAGTATGAAGGGAAAAACTATGTCAAGTAATCGGTTCTTGTATTAACACGATCTTGAAATGGTCTTCATTCCCCCCCCCCCCCTGGAAACCCTGAAATTCTCCCCCTGGGGGGGGGGGGGAATTCCCCACCGGTTGAGAACCACTGAACTAGATACATCTTTCGAGCTGAAATATACACATGTTCGCACAGTAATATCAGTTGCTTACCATGGTAATTTTAAATGGACTATCATGTCTTTTAGTTTGTACAAAATTGAACACATACTCAGCTGGATTGACAAGATACTACACAAGGGCGATGGGATCATGAGAAGGCTGACACACCACATTTATAAACTTCCGGCGTCGTCCATTGCACGTCATGTCTTGGAAACCGGTCATGTAATTGATAGAGACAGCGCTTTTCGCGTGTTGTTTCATACACAAAATAGTCGTTTGTTAAAGTTTGCAGAAGCCATAATGATTAATCTACATGGCCAATTTTGTGCAAATAGAAAGACATGATAGTCCATTTAAAATTACCATGCTAAACAATTGATATTACTGTGCGAACATATGTATATTTCAGCTTGAAAGATGTATCTAGTTATTTTACTCTGCGTTGTGTGACTTCTGCAGTATGTACCTGACGAGATGCAGCGAAATATTCCAGGCAATAAATCGTACAATTTATGGTTTGTGTCTTGTTAATTAAATGTTCTAATTTCATTTGTTTAGATCTGTTTGTTTTTTTCCTGGTAAAGATCACTAGGATCGAAACGTCCATTCGCTGTGTTGTGGTGTAATTTAGTTTTATCTTAAATTTACATTATTATTATTATCATTTTATTTTAAAACTAATTACCGTTTGCCGGATTTGCGTTCGTTGTAAGATATGTACACTGTCTGTGTTTATTCTCTCTCTCTCTCTATATATATATCTCTCTCTATCTCTATCTCTCTCTCTCTCTCTCTCTCTCTCTCTCTCTCTCTCTCTCTCTCTCTCTCTCTCTCTCTCTCAGGAGTTACACATACTTAACTGCTTTGAAGTTGTGTCCTGGCCTGTTAGTTGACTGGAATGTGTCAAGTTCTCTCCATAATCTCCAGGCATGAATACAGTCATACAGTCACAACATGTTAGTCCTCTTTTGGTGCTCAGACGCCTGGAGAAATGCACGAAATGTATTACCCGTTATAATTTCATTGAAACATAAATAAACAGAAACACCCCAAACAATATATCGAAGTGAAGAATTAAAGCAGCCATGAGCAGGACATGATTCCCTCGGTGAGCCCAGCACCAGGGCGCTATGTGTCGGCTCTGCAACTATGGAAGCCACCCTGGGTGGCGGAAAATGCCATGGACTGTCCCTGCCTTCCCTTGAGGGCTGATCGTAAAGCATTCGACCGTTTCAACTTGACAAGCTGTGAAGTGGACGCAACCACAAAAGTGGGAGTCTCCCAGGAATGCTACCTGGTCAAAACAGCACGCTAACGCCGGATGTGTTGGCCTACGGGTTTCGGCCCAAGGGCGCATAACTTAGATAAACCGCAATCACATCTGAAAAAACACTCCGGATGAACGCAAAGAAGAAGAAGAAGAAACCCCCCAAACGAGCTGGAAATGTAAAGCCAGGTAATAGAAGTAATTAACAAGAAACAATTTACATGTGTGTGTGTGTGTGTGTGTGTGTGTGTGTGTGTGAGAGAGAGAGAGAGAGAGAGAGAGAGAGAGAGAGAGAGAGAGAGAGAGAGAGAGAGAGAGAGAGAGAGAGGGCGGAGGGAGAGGGGGAGGGGGAGACAGACAGACAGATAGGGAGAGATAGAGAAAGAGAGATTGAAAGAGACACAGAGACAAACAGAGAAACAGACAGAGAGACAGACATAGATAAAGAGACAGACAGCACAGGCAGAGACATATAGAGAGAGACACAGACAGACAGACAGACAGACAGACAGACAGACAGACAGAGAAACAGGGAGATATACAGAGACAGACAGGCCGAGAGGGACAGGCAGGCCGAGAGAGACATACAGAGAGAAAGACAGAGATAATCAGTACAGGCAGAGACACAGACAGATAGACAGAAACACATATAGAGAGCCAGAGACACAGGAAGACAAACAAGAAAACAGATAGGGAGAGACAGAGAGACAGGGTGAGATAGAGAGACATGGAGAGATAGATAGACAAGGAGAGATAGACACAGAGAGAGAAAAAGAGACCATTTTGAGGCGACCACACCAGACTATGCGTCGGGCTCAGTCAGACTCAAGCGATAAAACTATCACACAACTCACGTGATACCTATCACACATGGTGAGGACATAAGCATATCTTCTTCCTCTTCTGCGTTCATCCTGAGTTTTTTTCGGACGTGATTGCGTTGTGCCTGTTTACAGCACAGCTGCGTTCTTGCGCCGTTAGGCCGACACATCCGACTTCTGCGGGCATTTGTTGACCGGGTTAACCTTCCCGGGGGGACATAAGCATATTAATGGTAAATCCTCTAGCGAATTGATGGGAGATAACCAAACACTCACTCCTTTTAATTTGGTAAAGGGAGATGATTGGGAAATATTACTGATAATTAGTAGACAGCAGAGCCCTATCCTTCAGTTTAGGGTTCAAGTCGAGTTCTCACCCAAACACCGGTGTACTGAATGTTGTCAGAATGCGTTTGCGTGAAATCGTTCCCCAGCCATTTGTTTGTTGTTGGGGAAATTACAAGCAGTGTGACGAGCTTACACACAATGTGATGAACGTACACACACAATGTGACGAGCTTACACACAATGTGATGAACGTACACACACAATGTGACGAGCTTACACACAATGTGACGAGCTTACACACAATGTGATGAACGTACACACACAATGTGTTGAGCACTTTATAGAAACGTCCCCACAATGTAACGAGCTTACACACAATGGGACGAGCTCTTTACACAAACGTCCCCACAATGTGTCGAGCTCTTTACACAAACGTCCCCATAATGTGATGAACTTCCACGCACACAATGTGACGAGCTTACGCACACAATGTGACGAGCTTACGCACACAATGTGACGAGCTTACACACACACACACACACAATGTGACGATTTACACACAAAATGTGGCGAGTTTACACATACAATGTGACGAGTTTACACACAAAATGTGACGAGCTTACACTACACACACAATGTGACGAGGTTACACACAATATGACGAGTTTACACACAAAATGTGACGAGCTTACACTACACACACACACACACACACACACACACACACACAATGTGACGAGGTTACACACAAAATATGGCGAGTTTACACACAAAATGTGACGAGCTCACACACACGAAGTGACGAGCTTACACACGAAGTGACGAGCTTACACACATGTGACGAGCTTACACACAATGTGACGAGCGTACACACAATGTGACGAGCGTACACACAATGTGACGAGCATTTTAAAGAAACGTCCCAACATTGTGACGAGTTCTTTATACGAACATCCCCACAATGTGACGAGCTTTTTACAGAAACGTCCCCACAATGTGACGAGCTCTTTATAGAAGCGTCCTCACAATGTGACGAGCTCTTTATAGAAGCGTCCTCACAATGTGACGAGCTCTTTATAGAAACGTCCTCACAATGTGACGAGCTCTTTATAGAAACGTCCTCACAATGTGACGAGCTCTTTATAGAAACGTCCTCACAATGTGACGAGCTCTTTATAGAAGCGTCCTCACAATGTGACAAGCTCTTTATAGAAGCGTCCTCACAATGTGACGAGCTCTTTATAGAAGCGTCCTCACAATGTGACGAGCTCTTTATAGAAACGTCTTCACAATGTGACGAGCTCTTTATAGAAGCGCCCTCACAATGTGACCAGCTCTTTATAGAAACGTCCTCACAATGTGACGAGCTCTTTGTAGAAACGTCCTCACAATGTGACGAGCTCTCTATAGAAACGTCCCTAGAATGTGACGAGCTCTCTATAGAAACGTCCCCACAATGTGACGAGCTCTTTATAGAAGCGTCCCCACAATGTGACGAGCTCTTTATAGAAGCGCCCTCACAACGTGACGAGCTCTTTATAGAAACGTCCCCACAATGTGACGATTCTACCGAAACGTCCCTACAACAGCCCAGCTACAAGCAATACCATTTGTGCAAGATTTCCCCAGTGTCACCGACATATTTATACTGATATTCTAAACCACCCTCCGTCGTCTGTCTCGTCCCCCTCCTCTTGTCCCAGAGACCCTTGCCAACAAGTATCACCTTTCCCACACAATTATGTCTTCTGATGGGGGTAGAGAAATGTCAACTGGTGTTCCGCGATGGTATTTGGGCGACAACTGTCTGTGGTATTTCATGCGCTGAGTAACAAGCTCTACGCAATACCACTGTAGATCACGAATACAAGTATTCGACTTTTCATACCTTTGTCTGTCTCAGTCTTACATTAACCTCCTGCTACTATAAATGTAACTACTACTACTACTACTACTACTACTACTACTACTACTACTACTACTACTACTGCTACTGCTGCTGCTGCTGCTGCTTTTTCTTCTACTTATTCCTTCTCCTCCTTCTCCCTTTTCATCTCTTCTCCCTCCTCCTCCTTATCATCTCTTCTACCTCCCCCTCCTTCCTTTTCCTTCCAACTCTTCCGCCCCTCCTCTTATCATCCTCCCTACTCCTAATCCTCTCCATATTCTCCTCCTTTTTACGTTTTTTTTTCTTCCTCCATTTCTTGTCCACCTTTCCTCTTCTTCCTCCTCCGCACTCCCCCTGCCCCTTATCGTTTTTCCTCTCTCTTCTTTTCCCTTTTTTTTTTCTTCTTCTTCTTTCCGTAAGGCTCCTAGCGAAGTAAGGTCCCACAACCACGCATACCAAACCCTTTAAGGTCAGCACGACCGAATGGATAAGAACGCGTGTTCTTAAACATCCAGCGTGCTGATGCCGAGGTAAAGTGTTCAACCCCTTCACCGGACAGTTGGACTAAAATGTTGACCTATAGTCCTTGGCTTGGGGACGTAAATTACAAGTACCTCTGAAGTCGGAGTGGATTCGCCTGATGGCGAGGGACACTGTTATAAAGCTACTTCAAGTGCAAAATCCAGTCCAGCACTACTAGAAGTAATGTGTGTGGGTTACGCTTGAGTTCAAAGCGAGCGAGCGGGGAACAAAGACCTTTAGAGCCAGTTCATGACTAGTTAAACGTTGCTTTCTTCGTTTCACAGTATGAAGTAGCCAGCCACTGAGAAACCCGTTACCAGGAAATGTTTTGGAAAGTACAGTCCACCGGCAAGATTGTAACACCGTCACCCATTGAGCCCCGACTGGACTGTAACAACATGGAACTAGCTTCATGGAGTCCCGACTGGACTGTAACAACATGGAACTAGTTCCATTGAGTCCCGACTGTAACAACATGGAACTAGCTTCATGGAGTCCCTACTGTAACAACATGGAATTAGTTCCATTGAGTCCCGACTGTAACAACATAAAACTAGTTCCATTGAGTCCCGAATGTAACAACGTGGAACTAGCTCCATGGAGTCCCGACCGTAAAAACATAGGACTAATTCCATTTCTGCATTGTACCCAAGGTTGTAAAAAAAAAAGGGCTCTTTGCTTCTGGGGAACGATGCTGTCTGAGGGTAATTTTTCGTCTATGTATAGATCTTGTGGAATGTCTGTGTTTTCTTCTATTATAGATCTTGTGGGATATCTGTGTTTTCTTCTATGTATAGATCTTGCGGGATATCTGTGTTTTCTTCTATGTATAGATCTAGTAGTATGTCAGCTTTCTTCTATGTATAGATCTTGTGGAATATCTGTGTTTTCTTCTATGTATAGATCTTGTAGTTTTCTTCTATGTGTAGATCTAGTAGAATTTCAGCTTTCTTCTATGTACAGATTTCTTAGAATGCCAGTGTTTTTCTTTCTTTCTTAATCCACGACATTCTAAAAATTTTTCTGTAACATTTCAGTTCAAAATGCCCCGAATTTCTTCCCAAGCAATTGTGAGATGTTCCATAATTGACATTTGCATGTTGCCCCAGGGACGAGGTCTGTTCTGAGATGTTGACATCCATGTGTGTACTGATGTTGTGCCTTAAACTCCTAATGCTGTTTACTCCCTCCGCTGTTAGGGTCAGCTTCCCCCTGACTTCGCACGCACATCCCTCATTGATGTTGACTTTGAAACCATGATATCCAAAGACTTGTGACATTTATAATGTCTTCGTTGTTGATGTAATGTTTGGTTCTGTTTGTGAATATTATTATTGTTATTGTAACTCAAAGGTGTTGATCGTTAAGGTGTCTGTAATAGATACAGTGATAAAAAAACAAAAAAGTAGGTGTGGATCAAACAACAATGGATGACAGAAAGTGGAAAGTAAGGGAGTCTAAAAGCTTATTACCTAAAAGTTGTTAATATTGTATCAGACACGTTGTTGTATAACACAATGACAATATTTCGGCGACATTTAAGCCAACGGCATATATGGCAAGTCTCTTGAGACGGTTTATCATGCCATGATACTGAATCAGTTAACAGACAGGATTAACTGTTCTAATCGCCTTGCGTTGTTTGACAGGAGCACTATATTATCTGTATATCTGAGGTCGAGAACTGGATCTCAGTCAACTGTGAGTGGGTAACATTTGTTACAGGTTTAATCGTCTTTCACATTTATCATTAACTTCTTGCGATAGAAAGGATTAAGGTAATAACTGCCCTGAATGCAGAGTTAATGCTTTCTGTACTTCGCTATTCAAAACTATTGTCTCCCGTGCATCAAATCAAAGTATTTATTAATTCCAATGTGGGTGCCAAGTAACTTACAAAGGTAGGACGGAAAGACAATTAGCAAATCGAGTAGCCGAATATATACTAGTGTAGCTGGAAAAGAGTTAATCAGTCGGCAGAAATGCTTGTGCGGTCGACACGATATGAAACTCAAAGCTCGGCCATTTCTCAAGACTTGCTAAATTGCGGTTAAAAGGTTAAGTAAAAAAGCGTTTCGTATATTGTATTCGACCAACAGTAAACGAGTGTTTTTAAAAAAAAACT
>JACEFZ010010422.1:0-21148 GCA_014155875.1 Cepaea nemoralis | reverse complement strand
CATAACATATATAGACAACATATGTAAAGAAACCAGCCAAGCAGAGACAGCAAGAATACCGCATGACGAGAACACAGAAGAAGAACCATCTGCAAATCTAACCATTAGAGAACTCCTGTTTGCGGACGACCAAGCACTAATAGCAAAATCAGAAGCTGAATTACAAGACCACATGAATAGTCTAAACGAAATGTGTAGGGAACATAACATGAAAATTAGCACAAGCAAAACAGAGGTAATGACTATAACTAAAGAAGAACAAACAGCAACAATTCACCTAAACGAACATCCCTTGAAACAAGTAAAGAGCTTCAAGTACCTAGGAAGTATAATATCATCAAATGGCAGATCAGAAGACGAGATCGAAAATAGGTGCAATAAGGCAAATCAACTCATTGGACAAATGGCACCAATACTAAAGAACAAACATGTATCAATAACTACTAAGAAAGCACTTTACAACACAATCTTCCTACCAACTCTCTGCTACCAATGCCAAACCTGGACAATGACAGAAAAAGAGAAAAGAAAAATCACAACAACAGAAATGAGGTTTCTGAGAAGAATACTCAACGTATCAAGAAGAGATAAGATCAGAAATGAAGAAATCAGGACTAAAGTAGGGGTTAAAGCTGCTCTAGATTTTATTAGAAAGCAGCAAGTCAAATGGTTTGGCCATGCAAGTAGGCTACCAGTCAACAGCATGCCACAACAAGCAATGATGTACAGACCAGATGGAAACAGAGGAAGAGGCCGACCACGTAAACGTTGGACTGAGGGAATAACAGAATCCATGGGAATGTCGATATACGAAGCCCATAACCGGGCACTCTCACGAAGTTTATACTTCACCTCGACACCGCAAGGTACAAGAGGAACATGATGAGATGAGATGAGATGAGATCTTATATAATACACAATTTGAAAAAATCTATTCCTTGGCAAGAAAGCAATCTCAAAAAATCGTACCATAGACTTCCGTTTCCATGACTACAGTAGATGTTGTTTCATGTGCATAACTGTCAGTGTTGTTCATTTATCTCTTAAACAATGCATTGGGTTTCTCACATTTGCTGCTCTATCTGTCTCTTGTTGGGTTTTCATTTAGTGTCACAGGTAAATGGTCAGTATATACACATGATAATGTGAACATTATATTGTCCGGTATAAAGGTAATAATAATACAGATGTGACTGCTACATCTTGGAACCACAAGTTCAGTTAAGTTACTGACATTAACTATTGACTTATCATCACATATTATTGGAAAGTTTATTCTCATAACAAATGATTAGTGATAAATATTGACCTCTTATCACAAACGAGTGGAAATATTAGCGCAGAATACTGGCTTTCCTTCCGTTAAAGAATTTTGGCTTTTAGAATGGCTTATACGTTCAATCTGTACATATCTGATGTTTCTCCCACGGGCAATAAAAAAAAAACAATAAGGAAAACCTTCAGACAATGTAATGCTTATATCAATTCACATTTAAATAATGATTTGTACGATATAACAAAAAGCACACGTAAACGCACATAACAGCCTAGACGCAACACATACATAGACGGACAAACACACTTACACACACACACAGATACATACATATATATATATATATATATATATATATATATATATATATATATATATAGATATATATATATATATATATATATATATATATATATATATATATATATATATATACTTTATCGTGTATTGATTTTTGCATTGTGAATTATCTACAAATGCTGGTCAGTCACCAGTATTTTTCCTACACTGCTAGTTTTATTTGCACAGTCTTAAACTACACAAACCTCTTTTTTGTATTGCATGTTGTATACACTTACTGACGTATATTCAAGTCATTACTACTAACTGTTGGGTTTATTTTGAACGTTCCTATTCTGCTCCGGTTGAGATTCCTTAGAAGACCTGCGGGAGTAAGCGTAATAGATATAATTAGGAAAGATAAAATTAGAAGACGGCTATGTCTGAAACCAAGGGTGCACTTCATTAAAGAACAACATATTAAATGGTTTGGCCACATCACAAGAATGCATTAGTACCATCTGCCAGAAAGGGCCACATTGAAGAAACAATAGATACAGAGACGGAGGAAGACAACGTTTAAAAAAAAAAAAGTAAGGGTGATGATATCAAGGATAACTTTAGTGGATTGAAGATAATCTTGCAAGAACATTAGAATAATAGATCTTTATCTCCCGACCCTAACCCCTTTCACCCAACACTTCACTGAGGTCAATAGACGAAAAGAAGTATTTATATTATCTTTTCAAAATATAATTTATCGCTCAGAATATTTTCAGCCCACTTAGATCTTGTCAATACGTTTATTTACATTGGGAATTTTATAGTGTGGAAATATGTAAACACGAGAAAGCAAACCCCCACCCCTCCCCCCACCCTCGGAAAAAAAAAAAACGACGGAAAAAGTGTTCTTGTCTCTGCTGTCTTGTTTTATAAATATGTGTTAGTTATCTTTGAGTCACGTGATGATTATTGTATACAAAATGACAACTTAACCATATATGCCATGTCATTTCGTATAAAAATTCACAACTATATGATAGACATAACTTCATTATTCATACTTTCTAAATTAATAGAACATAGTTTGAATGTTAAATTATATACAAAATGAATACGTAACTATATATATATATATATATATATATATATATATATATATATATATATATATAGTTTTTTTTTTGGTTCTTGCTTGTGGCTCGTGTTTACATATTAATATTGATTAGGATTAATATTCAGAGGTTATAATATAAACACTATACGATATGCAGATGAAACAGTATTGATGGCGGATAATGCCAACGACCGACAATAGTTGTTGGACATTGTAGTTACAGAGAGTGCAAAGATAGGACTCTCCTTGACTATCAAGAAAACAGTAACAATGGTGATAGTAAAGAAAAATATGACACCTAAATATGAAATTGAAAAATATGACACCCAAATGTGCTAAATACCTAGGGGCAATTATAACATCAGATGGAAGATGCACACCATCGATTATGAGCAGAAGCAAGCAAAAGCTGCATTTCAGAAAATGAAAAGTATCTTATGCAATAAGTCACTATCACTGAATGCAAGAAAGAGAGTGCAGAAGTGCTATGTAGAACCTGTTTTGCTGTATGGCAATCTTGGAATGTAAAAAACAAATTATGAAGAACTTGAAAGCAATAAGGATTGTGGTTCTTAAGACAAGTAACTAATGACAATTCCCTGAAAGAGGCTAATAAAACTAGAACATTATATACAACAGTAAGAAAGAGACAAACATTTTTGTTTGGTCATGTGATGAGAAGAGGGGCATTGGAGAACATCGTGACGACTGGTAAGATCGGGGAAAAGAGAGGCAGAGGCAGACCAAGAGAAATTATGCTGGATGGACTGAGAGGGTGGCATGAAGGAATATCAGCAGCAGAGTTGATCCAGAACACCAACGACCGAGATATTTATGGAGAGTCACCTACGCCAGCTGGCATGGTACTTGATGATGATGATGATGATGATGATGATGATGATGATAATGATGGTAAATATGATGCTTGTTATTCGCTTTCGTCAATCAAGACCACTCACAGTAACTATTCTTCTTGCGCCATAAATCATATTATGGCATTTATTGTTTTAATTCTGAATAAAACATTCACACAATTACTTAATTCGTTATTGTTATCACATTTATGTACATATATAATTATCTCTTTCTGTTATATCCGACTGAAAGCAAGGGTTGATGTATAGACCTCCAACCACACAGCCTTTAGTTCTTTTCCGCGGGTTCTTGTCTCTTCTGCTTATTGAATTATTTCCCCTTCACAGTGTTCAAGATGATTCCTTTCCGCGGGTCTCCTATGCTTTATTGAAGTATTTCCCTCTCACGGAGTTTAAGATGATTTCTTACAATCCATCTCCACGTTCAGAAGCCTTTTCCTCGCGGGTTGTGGTGTCTATTCTCAAATGTTTATGTCTCGCCTTCATGTGTCTGTGAATCATAGCTGTGTTTATCATATATGTCTGCAAATTTTGCAGCGACAATCCATTTTGGAAAATGTCCGCCTGACAAGCGATAAAAACGAGCAATTGATGACATTAAATACTGCCTAAGAAATGTGTTCAAGGTCGTGCAGTGACGAATATGAAGCTCAGTTGTCGTAGCACACGGCCCAGGAGGCTTGCTGGAGTGTGCAGCAGACAAACAGATAAGACAGAATGAAAACATGAAACTCCTTTCATTTTAATCTGTTCGTCTGACTAAATTTAGTTGACATTATAACTACTTGACGGTTACTGCAACTAACGAACCCAACATATTAACAGAGATGCGATGATTTAGAAGCACTGCAGGAGTAACTTTTAAAGATAAAATCAATAATGAGGAAATTAAAAGATAGCTGGGGTTGAAACCAGTTATGTAATTAATTAAAGAACAACATATTACATTGTCTGGCCACCTCACAGGGATGCATCCATCTTCAAAAACGTGCCACACTGAAGAAATATGGTTACAGAGCAAGGGAAAGACAATGTAAGAGATGGAATGATGGCATCGAAAACAATCTTAGATAAATAATGACCAACTTACAAAGTGCATTGGGAAGAGTGCACACAAGATATTTACACATCCCCCCTCCACACTTTCCGGTTCCAACACTTGACTGAGGTAATTGTAGGAAGAAGATGTGTGTCCGAGGTCCATGCCTGTAGCTCTTCTATTTGTATCACAATAGTGGACCGTGACCGACCAGTCTTCGTGTCGTTGATTGAAACATTTGCAGCAGATATCCCAGAGAGACATTGACACTGATTGCTAAACGTGAAATCTATCTGTCTGCCTCTCGACCGTTTGTCTATCGTGTATGGTTCTATAGAAAAGTGATAGCATGCGGTTCAATAGAAGAATGGAGAGATGCGGATCTACAGAATACTGGTGGAATGCGGTTCTATAGAAGAATGCTGAGAAGTGGTTCTATAGAAGAATGATGAGATAAGGTTCTATAGAAGAATATGGAGATCTTGTTGTATAATCGTATGCTGAGATTTTTTTTGTATAGACGAATGATGAGATGTAGTTCTAAAGAATAATGATGAGATCTGGTGTTGAATAATAATGGTGGAATGTGGTTCTATAGAAGAATGATGAGATGCGGTTCAATAGAAGAATGATGAGATGCGGTTCTATAGAAGAATGATGAGATGCGGTTCTATAGAAGAATATTGAGATCTTGTTGTATAAAAGTATGCTGAGATCTTGTTGTATAGACGAATGATAAGATGTGGTTCTCTAGAATAATAATGAAATGTAGTTCTGAGGAATAATGATGAGATGCAGTTATGGAGTATAATGATGAGATATGGTTCTGAATAATAATGATGAGATGTGGTTCTGAGGAATAATGATGAGATGTAGTTCTGAATAATAATGATGAGATGTAGTTCTGTAGAATAATGATGATATGTAGTTCTGCAGAATAATGACGAATATAGTTCTGTAGAAGAATGCTGAGATTGGTTCTACAAAAGAATGACCAGATGTGGTTCTTTAACAGAATGCGTCCATGTCTGTTTATGTGTTTGTCGGAGGTATATGCTGATAACGTGGCAGTTCATACTATCTGAATGGACACGAAAAGAGAGACAAAGGCATAGAGACATAGCGACATTTAAGAATGCTGAGATGTGGTTCTATAGAACAATGTAGAGATGTGGTTCTATAGAAGAATGCTGGGATGTGGTTCTATAGAAGAATGCTGAGATGTGGTTCTATAGAAGAATGCTGAGATGTGGTTCTATAGAAGAATGCTGAGATTATGTTCTATAGAAGAATGCTGAGATGTGGTTCTATAAGTGAATGTAGGGATGTGGTTCTATAGAAGAATGTAGAGATGTGGTTCTATAGAAGAATGTAGAGATGTGGTTCTATAGAAGAATGCTGAGATGTGGTTCTATAGAAGAATGCTGAGATGTGGTTCTATAGAAGAATGCTGAGATGTGGTTCTATAGAAGAATGCTGAGATGTGGTTCTATAGAAGAATGCTGAGATGTGGTTCTATAGAAGAATGCTGAGATGTGGTTCTATAGAAGAATGCTGAGATGTGGTTCTATAGAAGAATGCTGAGATGTGGTTCTATAGAAGAATGCTGAGATGTGGTTCTATAGAAGAATGCTGAGATGTGGTTCTATAGAGGAATGCTGAGATGTGGTTCTATAGAAGAATGCTGAGATGTGGTTCTATAGAAGAATGCTGAGATGTGGTTCTATAGAAGAATGCTGAGATGTGGTTCTATATAAGAATGCTGAGATGTGGTTCTATAGAAGAATGCTGAGATGTGGTTCTATAGATGAATGCTGAGATGTGGTTCTATAGATGAATGCTGAGATGTGGTTCTATAGATGAATGCTGAGATGTGGTTCTATAGATGAATGCTGAGATGTGGTTCTATAGATGAATGCTGAGATGTGGTTCTTCAGAAGAATATAAAATCACACGAAGTAGTGCAGCTTTACATAACATAATTACAACACACGCAGGACGTTGCGGCGATTAGCCTTCATCAGCAAACAAACACATTCACAAAACAAAACATATAGTCACGTAGATCTCCTGTATGAAAATTGGAAAAAACATGTTCCTACTTACCTCAGAATTCCGAACTGTGTATAGCCCCGAATTAGAAGAATGCCGAGATGTCGTTCTATAGAAGATTGCTGAAATACTGTTGTACAGATCGAACCAACCAACTAACGAACTTTATTTTCAAAGGGTTACAGAATGGGCACGCAGGCTCGTCTTACATTCGGCCCTTCCAATCAATTATCTGTCGTTCATAAATTATGCAAATAACATTCACATAGAAAATAATTGGATGTTGTAAACATAAACAATGCATATCGCCATGATTTGAGACAGGCAGATAACGTACACACGCACATTCATAAACACAGACTCACACATACATACCTGCATATATATTTACATCATTTACACAATCTCTCACAGTTCTGCACACACTCAATAACATACAAATACATACTCCCTCGCATACACTGCTTGCATGCATATAGACACATACACCCATATACACATTTTGTTTGTTCGCATATCCTTTACAGGACATCGCTGTCAACAGCAGCATCTTTCAGCTGATTGTTGTTTTCTTGGCTCAGTAGTTTGCCATTGTTTTCTGAGCGACCGGCTCACATACCACTAAGTTACTGACGCAGCGAGAACCGCTACCGATTCTCGCGTACGTCACGTTACTTATGAGAGTATACGGGATTACGGAGAAAGAAGCTAACCCCTAGACCACCCAGAACGGCCATGTACACATACATACATGACAATACACACACATACAGGCGCATTCACATATACATACACACGCACATAAACACACATACACACACATGCACACACATACCAACACACATACATTCACACATGCATACACAAATACAAACATTTGCACATGCATACACTCACGCACTCATACACACAAATATATATACACACAAACACACACTCATTCACACCCATATACCCCATATTCACACATGTACGTACAAACAAATATACACATACATGCCCACACATACACACATATACACACTGTACACAAATATGCACAAACACATATACAACATACATGTACATACACACAAACATAAACACATACGCAGATACACACATAAGACTCATGCATACTCATATACACATGCAAACACATACACGCACATACATACACACATGCATATACACGTGCATATACGAACACACACACACATTTGCACACATATACACACGCACACGCGGATATGTACACCCGTACACACATACACATACACACCCATACGGACATACACACAAACTACACACATACACACACATACACACATATACAGACATGCACACATACACTCATGCACACACATAAACCCACCTACACACATACACGCACATACACACTTACACGCATACACACAAACACATGCACACATACACCCACATACAAACATAACCATGCATACACACATACACAAATAAATAGACTCACACACATACACATATATACATACACACATATACATACACACATGCACACACCTACACACATACATAAACACACATACACGTATACACACTTACACACACGTACACGCATACTTTTACATACATACATACACGTACAGACATTCATAGACACATAAACACATACACACATATATACACATAATCACATGCATACAAGCACACATACATCCACAGACATGCACACACACACAAACGTACATCCACATACACACATACACCCACATGACACACGTACACACATATATAATCTCACACACATAGACACACATTTACACATACACACGTACACACACATGCACACACATGTACGAGCATACACAAATACATACACATACACCAACATACACACATAGGCACGCATACATACACATACACACCTACACACATATCAACACACAAAAACGCCCACAAACATACTCACACATATATTCACATACACGCTGTCTAACATAATCACTAAAGCTAATATGAACAAACTCTTACACTTTAAACAACCACACTGAAGATTATCGTGAGCATCCTAACAAAAAAATGGACAAAATAGGAAAAAATTCAAAAATAAAGAAAATGAAAATAAAATATGTTATACAACATGTTACGTAAAATAGTGATGCAATTCAATATTATAATTCCTGAAATTGACATAAACACGATGAAATACGCAGTGCATATACTACAAAAAAAATGCCGAGATGGTGTTCTATAGAAGAATACTGAAATGTTGTTCAATATAAGATTGCTGTGATTTAGTTCTAAAGAAGATTGTAATATATGTTGAGCAATATAGTTGATGAACAGAGCTCAAGTGCTGCATTGAAATTGTTTGCTAGCTTGCTTGTGTTCGCTGGCTATGAACTCCAGCGCAAGGTCCTGTATGTCGGATGAAGACATCCTGTTGTCCAACATCAGTGTGATGTCTTACCGGACTTGAGGTTTGCATGAGTCACCGTTGGGCCATGTCTGGCTTATTGGTGTGCAGACTGGTGGTTCCTCGCCGTGCAGGCAGATACTCTCTGGCTTCGGAAGAATCAGTGATCCTACTATGTTAGCCAGGATCCCGAAGGGACCTGTTGACCAGGACGCACGGCTATGACGTGTTAGTAGGTCTTGGCCAGTATAGAACCTGGCCCTGGTGCCCTGGAAACCTCTGCGTCCCTACATAGAACTAATCTTGATGTATGTAAGGGATGCATGGAAACTTAGCAAACAACTAAGGAATTGTCATGAAGCTATGGAGATGTGGTTTAATAAAAGAATGATGAGAACACAGTGAACGGATAGGAAGAGTATGAAGAAATCTAAAAATAAGTTAACACAAGAAGAATTTACTAATTGCTTCATC
Source organism: Cepaea nemoralis (assembly GCA_014155875.1). Taxonomy (NCBI): domain Eukaryota; kingdom Metazoa; phylum Mollusca; class Gastropoda; order Stylommatophora; family Helicidae; genus Cepaea; species Cepaea nemoralis. The sequence continues at coordinate 11,662 of JACEFZ010010422.1, read as the reverse complement.
AGAACCCAGTCTACGTTCTTTGGTCATGTCATGAGAACGGAAAATCTGTAGTGCATCTTATCAACGGGAAAGGTGGAAGGGACAGAAGGCAGATGGAGACCAAGAGAAACAATGTTTGAGAGGTTGACATCATAGCATCGAAGCACATCAGTATCAGCAATGATTGGCAGTACACGAGAAAGAAGGCTGTAGGCATAACAGATCACGTGCCTCACACGGTATGGAATATAAGAAAAAGAAGTGTTATGCATTCCCTAAATTATTTACAGACGATTAATTATGTTCTTCTTTTTAACCGCTGGCACTGTGATATTTTCACACCAGTAAAAACCGCAGTCTGTAGTCAGTTTACTACAACCACAGTGTAGAGGTCGTGGAGAGAACTAAACAAATCCCTTACAGTTGTATGGGATTTGTATACCCTGCATACAGTTGTATACACAAGACAAAAGATTACACTGTTGGGCTGTAACAGGATCAACGAGCTTACATAACAAACTATAAACTAAACAAAACAAATTAAGAACAACACAATTAGGCATTTATTGACAGAATTGCATGATCCAGGAACAAACAGACACCCAAGCATATCACAAAACTGACGCCTACGGATATGGGAAACTACGTTCCCACAATGGACATCACTGCTGTCTATCATCACTATGACCATAACAGGGTACCCATCTCCACAAACCAGCAAGAACATGGCAACAAAGAAATCTTACAGAGAGCAATAACGGTAACAACAGGTATGGACTCTTTATTGATCCCATCCCAGGACTCTTGGGAGGTCGATGCTTACAAATACGGGAACCTAAAATCCCACAGCTAAAACGAACAAACTTTATTTTCAAAAGTTTAAGAATTGGGCACGCAGGCCCATCTCAGATTCTATCCTTCTATCACTCTCTTTCATACATTGTTTCATTCATTCATCATTCAAGGCTAACAGAGAACAGCAACAATATAAAAGATATGCATTATAAAGGCATAGGCGAAATGCGAACATTAATACTACACGACTCAGTAATATTAGATAATGGTGTAGCACTTGTTATTAGCTATGTGGAATATGCTGGTCTACCAAAAGGGGACTGGCTGTTATACTAGGGTTTTGTTATTATTATTATTTCTATTAATAAGGGGGAATGTAATCCGTACTGAGATAGTATTCGAATAATTTGCAATTATATGTTTGGGGATTGGTGATGACTTTGATTTATTGTGGAAGATTGTTCCACAGCTGAGATGTAGAGTACGTTAAGCTGGTTTTGTATAAGTCAATCCTAGGCTTCGGAATGTGTAATAAATTTAATCGTTTACTGTGTCTAGCATTATATATAAACAATGACCAAAGGTAATTTGGGGCACTCCGATGTAGGATTTTGTGAATTAGTTTGACCTTATTGAAAAGCAGCGTTTGCGGAGTGGTAGTAACTGAAGGCGTTTATGCAGGCTAGGATTGTCAGATAAATATTTGCTATGAATTAAACTCATAGCCCGTATCTGGAGTGAGTAAAGTCGCTTGGTGCTTGAATTAGGACAACCGTCCTAGATCGTTGCGAAGTAGTCAAAATGTGTCTGTATGTGAGAAGTATAGAATATTTTCCTTGTGTCCTCATCAATGAAATTTTTAATTTTACCGAGATGGTAGACTTTTTTTTCGCTGTTTGTTTATTGAGTGCTTGAACGTGGGAATTAAAGGTTAGGTTTCTATCAATGAATAGGTCTAATGTTTTGTGCTCAGTTACACTTTCTACTGGCATGTTATCGATGTGAAGTTGAAGTGATGTGTGCGAATTTAGATTTTGAAGTCTTTGTCTGGTTATTAATAATATTGATGTGTTTTAGTGATGTTAATTTACATACGGTTTGCATAACTCCGCCTAACTACATTATTTAATTCTTGTTGCAAAGATGACTCCAGCACATTACAGTTTTCAGCGTTTGAATACATTGTACTGTTGTCTGTAAATAGATCGCAGGACGACGAAAGATGTAAAGGTAGATCGTTAATATAAATGGCAAATTATAGAGGGCCGGGATTAGAGCCTTGCAGTACTCCAATATTGAAGGTAGTGGTTTGAGACAGAGATTTATTGTGCAATACAACTTGCTTTCTGTTTCATAGAAAAGATGTTATTAGAGTGACTACAGTAGGACCAATTGTCATTGTCTCAAGTTTTTAATTTAAAATAACATGGTCTATCATATCAAATGCTTTCCTGAAATCAATAAACACAGTTCCACATTGACAGTTGTTGTTTATGTTCTGGTGCCAATTTTCTATCATGTTTGTTTAACCGTACAGGCCTGCGTGCCCAATTCTTAACCCTTTGAAAATAAAGATATTCGTTCGTTCGTACGGCAAGAATAGTTTGGTCGAAATCCTGATTGTCTGTCAACATTAAGCTTTCTGCGAACTCTGTAATCGTTCGGGATACCATGGTCTACTGAGCCAGATTTAAGAAGAGGGTACCATTTAGCGATTCTGAGAGCTGATGGAAAGTGGCCTTTGGTGAGACAATGATTATATACATAGGTTATTGATATGTTGATTTGTCCATCAAGAATGATGATGACCATTCATTTCATCCTGTGGGGTTGAAGGTGTGGAGCCGTGGGTTATTGATATACAGATCACTGGGGCATCACAACAGAGAATCCGGTTGCTGATTCCATCTAACCCAGTTGAGATTGTGTTTTTTAGGGTTACTGAGGTAAGTGAATACTCCAGTTATTGTCATTAGCAGTATGTCGGAAAGAATATCCAGGGAGCATCTATTCTCGCAAAACGATGACAGGTAAAAATAAATTGCAAGGAGAATCTGGTACTGAAGCCTTCAACTGCTATATGTCAGTTTGAAAAAAACAATACAAATACTGTATTGGTCGCATGTGCTGTGATTTGATGGGAAAGAATTTGGGAAGTTATACTTGTTTGCCAAGGTGTCAATTGCCTTCCATATATCCTTACTATTTGTTTTATGCATTAATAAATTCTTAAAGTAATTTTTTCTTTTCCCTTCGTATGGTATATTGAACCTTGTTACTAAGAGTACGGTATGTGCTGAGATTCCGCATTTTATGTGTTGTATCTCTGTCTCTCATAATTTCAAGTATTTCCTGGGTGACCCAAGGTGGTTTGACGTGATGTTTTACTCGAGCTTCCTTGATTGGCACATGTGTATCAAACAAATCAATAAAGGTCTTCATAAAAAATTCCAGAGCTTCGTCCGGGTCAGGAAGTTGATAAACATTGTCTAGAGGTGAACTGAGAAAGTCCTGTAAAAATGCGTTTCGGTTGCAATGTTTGTAACTCCTATATTTTGCAATTATGTGTTTATGTTTAGGAGATTTAATTCCTTTTTTAGACCACGTGCAGCATATTGGGTAGTGATCGCTGATTGCACAGTTGGGTACGGTGCATTCTATGATATTGTCTGAGAAAGTTACATAAATGTGATCTATGCGTGTTGAAAATGATTTTGTTACTCTAGTAGCTTGTTGTACTATTTGCTGGAAATTGTATGATGCAATTTATATTTCCCCATATTATGTTGGATTTGTTGGTGTCAATGTTAAAGTCTCCGAGTAGCATAATTTCCTTCCCGGAAGCAAAAACAACGTCCACCATGGTAGCGAAGTTTTCGTACCAGACGTGTCCAGCGCTGGGATTTCGATAGAGGTAGCCAATTATCAGATGGTGTGCGGCTTTGAAGTTTTAGTTCTACCCAACACATTCTATTTCGCCAGTTTCGAAGTCTAGCCTACGATGAACATTTAGTTAATGTTAATTATAAACATAGGCTGCTATGCCAGTCTCTTGTTTCCTATTGAGATCTCTTCTAAAGACGTTATACCGTTGTAGAGATAACTACTGCCTAGCACCGACCACAGGGGTGGTCTCTAAATAATAGTGAGATCTCAACCTTGTTCAATTGAGTCAAAGGGTACCCTCAGTACCCACACAGGACATCCGCATCACATAGGCCGACTGGGATCAAATACAGCAAAGATCCATAATATATCAAATAAGAGTTATAACCCTAACAGCAAAGACATAAGGCCATAAACAGAGGAGTGAGTGGCCTAAATACGACATTAACCAGAATGGGGCTAAAGTTTGCTCTAAAATAAACGAACATGGCCAAGGGCCACTACCTAGAGCGGGCTTACACATCGCCAATCACAATTTTCATGGATTTCCTCGGTCCTTTCAGGTCTTGCGCACCCTATCGACTGCGCTGTGGACAACACCGACCAGTCGTTGTCAAATCCAGGGGCATTGGTCACTCCCTGCTCAGGTCCAGTGGCCGGGTAGGGCTGGTTCAAGTCTCCCTGTTTGATGATATGAGCATAATTGCCCCCTCGGCCACGGTTGTTAAAGTCGGAGAAAGCGGGAACCTGGCGGGCACTCCTATTTATCAAATTTTCCAGAGCACTTTCCATCACACTTTGGGGCACTGCAAGGGGTGCCGGTATCATTGGCATCACCATCTTGGTATGTCGCGCCAGGCGACTACACACAAACACACACACACATGCACACATACACACTCACATACTCACACATAGACAACACACTCACACACACACACATATATATATATATATATATATATATATATATATATATATATATATATATATATATATATATATATATATATATATATATACAATAGCTGACCCGACCCGGCGTCGCCCAGTCCCTGGTGGGGAGCATCTCATTTAATTCATATAAGTAGTCATATAAGTTCTCGTTCCCGTTACCGACTATCTGTCTGTCTGTCTGTCTGTCTGTCTGTCTGTCTGTCTGTCTGACCCGGCCCGGCATCTCCCAGCTCCTGGTGTGGAGCATCTCATTTAATTCATATAAGTAGTCATATAAGCTCCCGTTCCCGTTCCCGACTATCTATCTGTCTGTCTGTCTGTCTGTCTGTCTATCTGTCTGTCTGTCTGTCTGACCCGGCCCGGCTTCGCTCAGCCCCTGATGGGGAGCATCTCATTTAATTCATATAAGTAGTCATATAAGTTCCCGACTGTCTGTCTGTCTGTCTGTCTGTCTGTCTGTCTGTCTGTCTGTCTGTCTGTCTGTCTGTCTGTCTGTCTGTCTAATCATTTATTGGTTGCAGTTAGAACAACCTTAGATAAACGAAGACCAACTTACAAAAAGCATTAGAAAGAGCACTTGAAAGATCTTTACATCTTCCCCAACAATTAACTTGGGTAAATGGAGCGGTGGCAGCAGCAGCAGAAGAAGAAAAAGGAGGAGTAGGAGCTGGGAGGAGGAAGAGGGAGGTGGAGGAAGGAGGAGGGGGAGGAGGATGAGGGAGGAAGAGATAGGCGGAGAGAGGAGGAGGAGGGAAGAGGAGGGAGGAGGAGGAGTAGGGAGGAATAGGAGGGAGGAGGAGGGATTAGGAGGAGGGGGAGGAGGAGTGAGGAGGAAGAGGGAGGAGGAAGGAGAAGGAGGAGGAGGAGGAGAAGGAGGGAGGAGAAGAACGCAGGAGGAGGAGGGGAGGAGGAGGAGGGAGTAGGAGGAGGAAAGAGGAGGAGGGAGATGGAGGGAGGAGGAAGAGGGAGAAGGAGGAGGGAGAAGGAGGAGGGGGAGGAGGAGGGAGGATGAGGAGGGAGGATGAGGAGGGAGGAGGAGGAAGAGGGAGGAGGAGGAAGAGGGAGGAGGAGGAGGGATGTGGAGGGAGGAGGAGGGAGGAGGAGAAGGGAGGAGGAGGGATGAGGAGGAGAGAGGAGAGGAAGAGAGGAGGAGGTAGGAGGAGGAGGGAGGTAGGAGGACGAGGGAGGAGAAGGAGGAGGAGGAGGGAGGAGGAGGGATGATGGGGAGGACGTAGGAGGAGGAGGGAGTAGGAGGAGAGAGGAGGAGAAGGGAGGAGGAAGGAAGAGGAGTGATTAGGACGAGGGAGGAGGGCGAGGAGGTAGGAGGACGAAGAGGGAGGAAGAGGAGGAGGAAGGAGGAGGAAGATGGAGGAGGAGGGAGGAGGAGGAGAAAGAGGGAGGAGGAGGATGGAGGAGGCAGATAAAGGTCCGCTAAATACAACTACTGATCGAGGCAATAGATTCATATTAACTATGATTGATTTTTGCACTCGTTGGCCAGAGGCTATTCCTTTAAAATGTATCACGAGTAGATCCATTCTAGATTCATTGTTGATAATTTTTAGCAGAATAGGATTTCCTAGCTGCATATTATCAGATAGAGGTAGTCAGTTTATATCGACGGCTACTCAAGAAGCAATGAAAATACTTGGAATTCCACAGGTATTTAGTTCACCTTGGCACCCGATGACAAATGGGGTGAATGAGAACTACAATGGAGTTCTTAAACGAACTCTGGCAAAAGTAGCGGCGGAAAGACCCAAAGATTGGGATATTCTATTACCAGCGGTACTATTTGCATACCGAGAGGTACCACAATTTAGTACAGGGTTTTCTCCATTCGAGTTGGTATATGGAGCAAATCCAAGAGGTCCTTTATTAATATATAATGACTTACTCACAAATAAAACATATGATCATCCGAAAAGAGATGCATATGAAATGGTGACACAACTAAGAGACAAAATTATCACAGCTTGTCAGATTGCAAAATCTGCACTGGAGAAAGCTGGAGAGAGATACAGACAATATGGTAATAGGAACGCCAAGACAATAGTCTTGAAAGAAGAAGAAGAGGTATGGTTATTATTACCTGATCCTCGAGATTGTCTTGTTACATCATGGCAGGGTCCATTTAAAGTAATTAAAAAGATTAGCGATGTAGATTATCGTATTGATGTGAATGGCAAACATAAGATTTTTCATATTAATATGTTGAAGCCATATATTCCACGTGAGGATAACTCAGATCAAGTGACACAACAAATTCCTCATAGGATAGCAACAGCTTGTTGGGTAATTAATGAACAACAAGAAGATGCGATAAAACAACAGATTCCAACACCTATAGTTAATAGCGATAGTGATTTGAAAGCGATACAGATAAGTAAAGATTTATCAGCACAGGATAAAGAAAAACTTATTACAGCAATAAAAGAATATAGCTCAATTTTTTCAGATAAGCCAGGACAGACAACACTCATTAAACATAAAATAACTTTGTTGGCAAATAATCCAGTAAAGGTAAAGCCATATCCTATTCCAATACATTACTTGGACAAAGTTACTGCAGAAATTTCAGATCTAGATAAGATTGGAATTATTAAAAAGTCAATTTCAAACTATTGTTCACCAGTCGTAATCGTGAAAAAGAAGGATGGTTCATTACGGTTATGTGTTGATTATAGGAAAGTTAATGAATTGACTTTACTGGATGCAGAGCCTATGCCAAACATTGATGAGTTGATCGAAACCATGGCAAATTCGAAACTATTTTCGAAAATTGACCTGACAAAAGGGTATTGGCAAATTCCAATGGAGGAAGATTCAAAGCATATTACAGCTTTTAGCACACCATTAGGCTTATATGAATGGGCATATCTTCCATTTGGTTTACAAAATGCACCAAGTACATTCATGCGAATGATGAGAAGATTACTCCATGGAATTACTAACGTAGCGACATATATGGATGATATCTGTATGCATACTGCAGATATAGACACACATGTTAAGATTCTCAAACAGGTATTCTATAGAATACAGGAGCACGGGTTGAAAGCTAAACCAAGTAAAATTGAGATAGGTTTTACTGAAATACAATTTCTAGGTCATAAAATTTCTAACGGATTTAGAAAAACAGATCCAGTGTTGTGACAAAGATTCTTAATATCAAACCTCCTACATCTAAGAAGGAACTTAGAAGTGTATTAGGGTTGATTAATTATTATCAGAAGTTTATTCCTAACTTCGCTGATATGACAGCAACATTCTCAGAATTTTTAAAAAAAGATCAAACAACAAAGATAGTTTGGACAGAGGATCAAGAGAAATTATTACAACAAATAAAAACTCTATTTAGTACATATCCTATTTTGAAATTACCTGATATTTCAAAAGACTTTGTTTTACAAACGGATGCTAGTTTACATGCTATTTCAGCTTTATTACTTCAATTGCATGAAGGGAAACTACACCCTATTCTTTACTTCAGTAAGAAGCTATCTGAAACTCAGAGAAACTATGCTGTTACTGAACTAGAGGCTCTAGCTTTAATTGAAAGTATTGAGAAGTTCTCTAGATACTTACTAGGTAGGAAATTTCTGGTTCTTTCGGATAACAAACCTTTACAAATCTTTAAATCGAGTCATCCGAAGAACTCGAGAATACATAGATGGTCTTTACTATTACAAGATTACGAATTTGACATCTGTCACATTCCAGGAAAGGATAATAATCTTGCTGACATTCTCAGTCGATTATAGGTGAAAGACAGATCTTTGTTATAGGTTAATTGTTTGTATTTTATTGTTCTGTTCTTTCATAAGTTATTAAGTTGATAAGATATATGCACATAGCGCCTTATTAGAGAATCAATGTTATAACAATCAAATTTATAGGTAAATTATTATTACAAATAGAATGGAGGCGAATAGGTACATTTGTGACTAATTTTACATTCACGACAGAATCAGCGTGAGGATGAAAATGATCAGACTACACGTGATGCGTGCTTGGGACATGGTATATTCGGTGATCACATTACCAAGTATTTCGTTGTGAACTTAACTGTCTTTATTCTATATGGTGATAGTTTATTAATAAGTTGTTCATTATTTTATGGTTGGATTTAAATAATACTTAGAAAATAATTACCATTGGGGATTGGTTAATTCGACGATATTAATTATTGATTGTTATTTGAATTAAGAAGGTTGTGTATTATTAATTAATATTATGGTATATGGATCACTTCAAGAAGAGCCAAAGAATAATATACAATCAGAAAAGGATCGATGAAAAAAAAAAGTTTCAAGGTGGAAAGCAGATAAGGCTACCCTACCCATAAAGATGAGTTGGAAAAAGAAATGATTATATGGTACGAGAACAACAACACGGATCAACTACAACTAACATGGTTACTGGGAAAAACTTCATTATTACCCTCGTCCGAAACTCATGGTAATACCTAGAGCTAGGACACACTTGTCATTAGGACAAGGTAGGGACTAATATGTTTATTAGTTGGTTTGATTGCCCATGATCAGCCACACGACGTCCAACGGAGGGATTGGACAGGTGGGCGTGCCCGTTATGTAGCTTTTAAATTTTTTTTGAGGGTTGGTAACGTGGTAGATCCTAGAACTATGTGGTTGTGGGTTAAGAAAAATTATGGTCATAGTTGTACATATCATATATACATATTTAGAGGAGAAAAAAATGATATATCATTTTTTTTATCGGGGAGGGGGCATTATGCCACACAGCGGCCACGCGCCACCAAATAGAAAGGGATATTCCCAGACAAGTCACAAAACTAGATGACCATATGAGAAACTAAGGCCGATGTGGACCACGTCATAACACGGCAACAAAGACGCTTCGGGAGAGGACATCAGGACAGCGGTGTTTTCTATGGGCTCCGTGTTGGAGAGGATAGGATCTGGTTTGTCGCAATCTTCTTAGTGAGCGAGGAAATCGTCTGTTGTCTCACATTCATACAGTGATGGGACCGGGACAGGAATAACCCTTAGACGAGTTAAACGCGGCTGGTAAATCCTTGGGAAAAGAGCGACCTTCCGGAAGCAATGGCAGAATTCGGGAACTGAGTCTGTATAACTGTATAACCGCCCGTCCCCGTCTTCAGGGGCAGGTTATCATATGGAGTAGCGTTCTTTGTTGTTCTGCGAGAGCATGTAATAAATGCCTGAAATTGCCGTCGGCTGGTTTGCGTCTGTTTCATCAAGGTGAGCGCTGTTTAGTATTTTGTTATTGAGTACGAGCAACTTTATGTCTTGGAGTCGAGATGCGTCGGCATGTGTCAAGACAGGGATGAGGGGGAGGAGGAGGAGCAGGGAGGAGGAGAAGAGAGGAGGAGAAGGGAGGAGGAAGGAAGAGGAGTGATTAGAAGGAGGGAGGAGGGTGAGGAGGTAGAAGGAGGAGGAAGAGGGAGGAGGATGCGGAAGGAGGAGGAAGAGGGAGGAGGAGGAGGAAGAGGGAGGAGGAGGAAGAGGAAGGAGAGCGAGGAGGGGGAGGGGAAGAGGGATAGGGGAGGAGGAGGGGAGAGGAGGAGGAGGAGGATTATAACGCATATGTTTGTAGATAACTGCAGCGAAAAGGTGGGTCTGTCTATCTATCTGACCCAGCGGGGCTTCGCCCAGCTCCTGGCGTTGAGCGTCTCATTAAATTCATACAACAACCAAAAAAAATAACTTAAAAGAATGTCCTTCCACACACCATCCATTATTTTTAATGAAAACTGTTTTTAATCACCAACATGACTGTAGATAACTTCTTCAAGCATAAAAAGATGAGTTACAATGTTATGCATTATGCATTATTTTTATGAAAACTTTGAAAATGCCTTAAAGATTATATCATTATTTATTATAACTCATATGCCGGTAAATAACTACAGACAAAGAGTTTATAAGTCTTTGAAAACAATGCAACAATATGACTATATAGTATATAGCAATGTTATTAAAAGTTATGCCCCTTGAAATAACTTTTACAGAGTTAAGTCCCCTTGCTATATTGAAATTATATTGAAAAATGAAATATTAAATAATATTAAGTAAGTAGCCAATTTCACACTAACAAAAAGTGACAGTTGGCAGCGCGAGAATGGGAGGAAGACGTGTAGAAAATTTCATCTCAATCGGATAGCGAACGCATAAAGGACATACACACATACATACATCCTTTTTGATATATAAGATATATAATATATAAGCGCCCTGCCAGTTGACGTAAGCGTTCAAGCTCTATACAGATCTCCGACTTATATATATATATATATATATATATATATATATATATATATATATATATATATATATATATATATATATATATATATATATATATATATATATATATATAAGGCGTGTAGAAAATTTCATCTCAATCGGATGATATATCTTATATATAAAAAAGGATGTATGTATGTGTGTGTGTCCTTTATGCGTTCGCGAACGGTCCATCCGATTGAGATGAAATATTCTACACGTCTTTTATATATATATATATATATATATATATATATATATATATATATATATATATATATATATATATATATATATATATATATATAAGACGGCGATCTGTTTAGAGCCTTGAACGCTTACGTCAGCTGGCAGGGCGCTTGACGATGATAATACCTTGTATATATGAGTCTGTGAAAACAGGAAGCTTACTGCCAAAACGCAATTCCAGGTCTATCAAGCCTGTGTCTTAGTACTCTTCTGTATGGCAATGAAAATTACAAAAAGAGACACGTTTAAACAGTTTTCATGTGCGGTGTCTCCGAAGAATACTGGGTATTAAGTAGCAACATAAGATCCCAAATATTGCAGTATTGGAAAGATTGTGCGACGGTTTGTTCCATGCTCAGTCTTCTTTGACTTAGATAGGATAGGACACATTATGAGGATGGACGATGGTAGAATACCAAAGGGCATCTGCTTTGGTGAATTACAGATGGGTAGAAGAACTTGCCTCTAATACGAACCAAAGATGTGTGTAAGTGGGGAAAATGAAA